>PVJD01007870.1:0-78923 GCA_004026545.1 Mormoops blainvillei
CCACCAGGAAAACAGGAACCGCACTCATTACTTCCAACAGAGAATTTCACAGAAGAAATCTGTTGCACAGGCGAGGAGAAGAATCCAGGGTTTGGCAACCAGAGGAAGTTGCTGCACTTTTAACCAGGTGGGAGGGAAAAGGTGAGATTGCCAGGGTCCAGGGCTGATTCCCTGCTAGGTCTGCCCAGCAGGAAATGGAACCTTGGAGAAGACAGTTGCTGCTGGGGAAGGTGCCTAAGGCAGAAAGAGAGCAGAGGAAATACACCGGCTTTTGCCTTCCTCCACCGTCCAGGTTCCTGATGGTGCCTTCTGTTGGCCCAACCCCGCAGGAGCCTGGAAAAGGCCTGTAGGAGCTGGCTGAGATGTGGGGCAGAGGAGGACAGAGGGTGGATGTGAGGGCAGACAGGCTCAGGACCATCACATGTCCTGGGAGCATCACGTCAATGGAAGGACTTTGCGAATTAGTTCAAAGCATCAAGCAAATATTCCAGGACCCAAATCACCTGTTCCTTCAAGTCAAGGAAAACATCTTAAGGCTATCCCGGTCCAAACAAATAAATAAGTAAAATAAAAAACAAGCCCTGGCTGGTGTGGCTCAGTGGATTGGGTGCCAGCCTACCAACCAAAGGGTCAATGGTTCGATTCCTAATCAGGGCACATGCCTGGGTTGCAGGGCAGGGCCCCAGTTGGGGGCATATGGGAGGCAACCACACACTAATGTTTCTCTCCCTCCCTTCCCCTCTGTCTAAAAATAAATAAATAAAATCTTTAAAAATAGACGTTAAAAAAAATCAAACTCAGAAAAGAGAAGGAATTTGACAAATGTCAAAATAGCACAATACTATTTTGTGTAAATATCCAGACCTTTAATGGTTAAGTGATTACAACTGAGAGAAATAAAAAATAGCCCTGACCGATGTGTCTCAGTGGGTTGGGTGTCGTCCTGGAAACCCGAGGTACACTGGTTCGATCCCCAGTCAGGGCACATGCTGCATTGCAGGCCAGGTCCCCAGCTGCAGGCGTGCAAGAGGCAACTCGTCAATGTTTCTCTCACACATGGATGTTTCCCTCCTTTTCTCTCCCTTTCTTCTCCTCTCTCTAAAATAAATAAATAAAATCTTTGTTGAAAAGGAATAAAAAATAGAAAAGAAATAGCTTAAATAGGTATTCAGAAAGGTAGTTAGAATTTTGCCACACATTTTGCACGCAGCAGGCTCCACATTCAAAATAGATGCAAATTCTTGCCGAGCTCTTGACAATGTAAAAATAAAAACATATATCACCTTTCCTCTCAGAATGGCAGACTGTAGCATGAAAAAACTAGCCAAATTTTCTTTTTTGGGGCAAAAGATTGAATAGGAAGACAAAGAGGCATAATATATTACCGCGGTTTTCCCTCTTCACTGGCTCACTGTGGGGTCTGCATATGCATAATTCATTCTTTAAAAGTATATTGAAATTGTAGAACCACTAGTGTAAAAACTGGAAATCCTGGAAAGTAAAAGCCAAACTTCTAATGGCTCTTTCAGTTAAGTAATTTTTCATATTTAGAAGAGATGTAGTCTGGGGAAATTTCTGGGAACATTTTTGTTGTCTTGTATATGTTCTCAGTTCGCATGATGAGTGACCAGGAAAGCCTCCAGAGAAGTGTATCAGTGATACTGTACGTAGCATGCACAAAAGGCTTCCTTTAGAGACGGAGACACCTAAAGTACAGAGAAATGTGAGCAGGCACTTAAGCAGGAAAATGTAAAGTGTGTAGCTATCCTGCTTCCAACACAAGCCAGCTTTGCTGGTCAGTTCCAGCAGAGAGGGTAAAAATGAAGCATCCAAAATGCAGTGTTGGACCTGCCTCTTGGAGCGGGGGATGGGCAAAGAGCTGGATGCAGCTGCAGACAGAGCAATCTGTGGAGAACATCGTCATGTCTATAGGGTCAAGCAAACAATTTATTTTAGTGCAAAGTTGCAATCTGCTGGGGGAAAGGGGCTTTAAGACAATAACCAAGGGCCCTGAGAGGTGGGAGGAACCTGTGAAAAGCCATCACGGGGCTGGTGATCTTGTGAAATGCAGGCAGGCCAGCTGGCATTTGGAATAAGGGGAGTATCTGTGTGAGCAGTAAAGGTTGAGTGACAGAGGCAAGGGATCAAAGAAGCCCGGTTATTAAAAACTGGGGAAAAGAAAGATTTAAGGGATGATTGGAGTGTGGGAGGGGCTTGGAACTGAGTCAAGTGTGTAAATACTTACCTCCCTCCCTCCCAAGCCATTTTCTTAATCCTTTTAAGGCACAGGTTCTCACTGTAGGCACTGTGCCCAAGGCCCACAAGCTTTTCCAGGTTTTATCAAACTGCTTGAGAGCTGGAAAAGTAAATGTCTTGGCTCTAAAATACAAAGAAAACTGTAAAATGAAACTAATAAATATTTCAAGTGGAAATTTCTATAAATCTTTCATTTTGCATAACAAAATATTGTCTTTTTCACGTAGAATATGGCTACACTTTTCCAGTGTTTGTGGGTGTGTGACATGAAGCCCTACATCCAGGATTTACGTAGCCCTTGAGTTGGCCCTTCCTTCTTTGGCCTGGCATAGTTCAGACAGAGAAGGTCAGGCAAGGATGGGCAGGCAAGGCGGGGAAGCCAAAACCCGAAGCGCCAAGGACAGAAATGTGGGGGAGGGGAAAAGAAGACGACTTAAGGGAAGGGTGTCGGGGACAGTGGCAGAGGTTGGGCTTTACCAGGTGCTGGGAGTTACAGACGCAGTGTCCCTAGAGATAGCGCAGGCTGGTTTCTAATTTTGGAAATGGCCATACCAGGGTTTCCAATCTGGCAGGCGGGCTGGCAGCAAAGGGCTCTAAAGAGCAGAGAGAACCATCTGGAGGCAGGTGGCCACTCTGAGTTGTGTTGGGGTATGAACGCAGAATTGGCAACAGCTAGACAGCAGGCTTAGCTTCCAAAGCAGGGAAGTGGCAGAAGGGAAAGGAGGACTGAGCGGGAGAACTCAGTGCTGCTGAGGCAGCAGAGCAGTGGAAAATCTGGGAGTTAAGGAACACCGAGGCACAGAGATTCCGAGACTCTGAGGTTCACTTAGTGTCTGATTGGTTGCAGGGCCATCCCAGGAACACCACAGAAGTTTACTCAGTGGATTTTCTGGGACTTCTAGATTGCTGCTCTGAGAGCAGGGCCCAATTCTATATGCCGCCCCCTAGGGAGGAGGGATGCCTTAGTCCGAGAGAAACAGGGGGCCGGCCATCTATTACACTGCAGGCAAGACCCCTTAGCGTGGCTGGAGAAAACAGCTACGGAGGTGCCATTTCTTGAGTTAGGGTCAGAGGGGAGTGGAATGAAGTGACCCCAATTTTCAGGGAAAACAAGGCTAAAGGAGACAGAGACCCATCCAGTGCGTGGTGCAGGGGCAGATGTTTAAATTAAATCCTCTAGCCAGAAATTGCCCTGATAGGCAGAAGGGTGTGTCTCTCTGGGAGGGGATCAAAGACCCTGGCTGGAGACATTGTGATGACTGAGCAGAGATAAAAGAGGAGGAGACTGAGCAGCTGCACCTCTAGAGCCGTTTGGGACTGCTGCAGGAGCTGGTGACCTCTGGCTGAAAAGCACAGTGGAGAGCTCTAGGCTTCACCTGGGACTCTTTCCAGGGTCCAAAATCAACTGCAATTTTTTTGGTTTACCTGAGAACAGAGAAGGGGCAGGGCCTGGGCACCAGCAGAGGAGAGAGAGCTTAGCTGGCCAAGCTAAAGAAAAGAGAGGTCATCAGGGACTACTAGGTCATGGCACCAGCAACCGCCTAGACCCTGGCACAGTGAAAGGTGTCCAGCAACTGTAAGTGATCTGGAGTGAGAGATCTCAGGGCATGCCTGGGGGGATGCTGTAGGGGCTTTGGACGACTTTGTAGAAGAGATCATTTTTGTTTTTCACCTATTATATTGTAAATAGAGGACTTAACAGGTAGGGTGACCAAGATTTTTCCAAGATGTTATGCTGCCCGGGTAGGGGTATTGCTAGTTCTCATTTATTGGACATTATTGATCCAAAATCTAGGGATTATTAATGAATTAAGAGCCTCAAAAATGTTTTAGACCTGATTAAAATTATTATTTAATTGAATGGCTATAAAATGTATTAGTACACAAACTAGTGAACTGCAACTCAACCCTTACTCTTCACATGGTGATAGAAGACAAACAACAAAAATCGCCTCTCCTATAGTGGATCGATCGATTATGCAGAGGACCAAAACATTAAATATATGAACGTCTATTTAATTTGAAACAGTGGAGCATCCTGAAATATTTGACATAATGTGGCTGGGGACATGAAAATAGGGGTATCAATGAAGGACCTAAACAAAGACATAAAAATGATATTGTTTTCAGAATTCTGGGTGGGCCTTGTTCTCAGTTTCCTAGGAATGATTTCCAAACGATAACTGTATCAAACTTACTGGCCCCTTTTTTGCTGTAGGCATTACTATACAAGGTAGTAGGGATAATGCTAGTTTTGAAGTTTTGGGAACCTTAAAAAATATCATATAATGCAAAAGTACTACAAAATAGGAATTCACAAACATGGTAAAAATCCAGAGATAGAGAAAGAAATGAAGACACGGAAAGAGAAAATGAAGCTATGTGTAAGATAATTTATGAGTTATAAACAAGGATTTTAGTGATCTTTTCCAGATAAAAGGCCTACTAATTAAAACAGTGTAAAATAATTAGTAAACAAATTGTTCTTTTCTTTCCACATAAATTCCAAAAGCTAAATTTTAAGTGTTTGATCACAAGTGTTAGCGTTTGGAAGTAAGGCTCGAGTTTGGCTCCCTTGAAGAAAATTTAACATAGAAGTTTAGAAAAAAATGGGAAGCCAGCTCACTACGAGAGGAAGAGCTTGGTGGACCACATTAAAAAGGGTAAGGGGATGAGCACAATGTCCAGGGAAGCTCAGAGAGTCATCACTTAGAACTCATGAAGCATATCATGCTTACTAACAAGCATGCCACTATTATTTTTAACCTCTAAACAGAAGATAACAGCGTATTTGTGGATTGTTTGCCAAGTCCATTGTGTGTACCCAGCCCTGAAATGGGAACACCTGTGATGTTTAATTTAGAAAAGAGGAATAAGGTGCTGCAGTCCCTAAAATATCAAAGTGGGGTGCTTGGTTGGCTCTTCAGACAGAGCCTCATAGGGTTGGGTCTAGAAGACCCAAAGTGTGGCCCTCATCTGTGCTCATGCAGCTCAGAGAATGGCTCTTTTGATCTTTGCCAACTGCCAAGCTATTAACTACAATAAGTAAAACTTTAAAGTCAGCTGAATCCATTGAGGAACCTGAATGGTTTCCTATAGAAAACTGACAAATGAGCAGCAAAATGAGTATCATAATTTCTTGTTATCTAAGGAATCAGGTAGTTAGGTGATCTTAATGGCTAATGCCTTAAGCAATGTAAGCATAATACACGATGGGTTTAAGTATACTATATTGTACACCAGTGATAAAGCTCTTACGTATTTTTAAAAGTCACTTACGGCAGCAATAAACTAAAGCCTATTATAATAGTCTAGTTTATTGAACCACTCCCTAACTAGAACCCAGTCAAGTGTCAAGGGTCATCAGTACCACTCATTCCTGAACTCCCAAGTAGAAATTCTACTTAAAGGATTTATTGTAATTTGATTCCTTGAGCATATTACATTTATTAGTGCTAAATGACTGACCAGTAGAAGAGAGGGCAGGATATAACATTAAGGGGTTAAAATAGCTAAAAGGCCTGGGCAAAAATAAATTTTCACTGTATCTGTCACATGTGAAGTTAATATAGGTCCACTCGTTTTGTTCTACTTATTTATGCATCTATTGGTTGATTCTTGTATGTGCCTGACCAGGGATGAACTACAACGTTGGTGTATTCAGAGGACTATCTAACCAACTTGACTATCCGTCCAGGGCATAGCAAATGGTTTTAACTGTTGTTTCTTCATACTTGGAGAACGTGAATTTTTACACTAATATTTCCTCTCCCCACCAATCGCCAGCACACCAGTGCTCTCACTTCTACTTCTGTTTTTAAACTCTTGGCCTAACTTTGAACTCTATGGTTAGGCTGATCTTATCTTTTCCTATTTTTTTTTGTAACACACGTTTTATGTGTTAAATACATGAATAAGATTGCTCATGCAGTATTAATTTGAAGTGATGGGGATCTTTAAATGTCCCAGATTTCAAACGCCAGTAACACTGGGATGAGCTCTTCTTTTTGACCCTCAGTTGCTTTATGGAAGATGAGAATGATTTCTACCATGAAGTTGTAAAGAAGCTGAGAGGGTTAAAAAAAGATCATGCAAGTCTGCTTACAGTGCTCAATACATAGTAAAATAATAAATGCTTTTCCTCCACTCTCCCCGCACCCTCTTGGAAAACCAGATAAGCAGCTGAGTTATGCCCAGTTGGGGTTCTTTAATATTCATGCTTGCTCTGGGCAAGGTCTTGAATCACTGAATTCCTGAAACCTGTTTAAATGAGAATGTTCTTGGCAATTAGATCAATTACCTTTTGCCTATTGTTTGCTGAATAAAGTTCTGTTCTTTATCACCTGTTTCTCTAAACTCCTGAGGAAGCCCCCGCTTCTCTTCAGACACTCGCTTAGATGGAGCTTTATTTACCAACACCCCCCAGTCTTGGTCGGCCGCCTGCTCCTCGGCTGCCCTGCGGCGTGCCCCTCCCCTCCTAGGCCCGAGACTTCCCTTTGAGGCTCATCATGTCCAAAGGAAAACCATTCCACTACGCCACTTCATTTGTCTTTCCCGTTGGCGACTGCATACTGCTGTTTTTGTTTCAGCAGTTCATATAGTTCTAGCCTGGGCAGTCCCAAGGAAATCGTGAGCAGAAACGGTTGTTGCTTTTTGCACTCTCCTTGGGTCAACCGGACGAGTTAGGAGGCGTTATAATTGGGCTTTTTAATCAACGAAAGGTTTAGACTGGGCCTAAGCAGGGTCCCCCAAGGTAAGGTCCTCCCGCCTCCTCAAAGCGGCCGGGCCAGGAGGAACGCAGTGCCAGGCGCCGGCGGTGGCAGCGGCGGCGGCTACTTCCAAAACCCGGCGGTAGATCCGGGCTGGCCCGGAAGTGCCCGGCGCGGCTGGGAGGGAGAAAGAACCTCGCGAGCTGCCGCCGTCGCACCGCAGCGCGCACGCGCCCTCGCGGGCTGGGGCTGGAGCTAGAAACGCAACTCGGAAGCCGGAGCCCGGACGGGCCCGGGGCGGGGGGTGGGGGGGTTGCTCGGGGGCGGGAGCGGCGGAGGCGGCCGCCCCTGGCGGCGGGTTTGTTTATCCCGGGGAAGAAGTTTAGGACCGGGAGATAGGGAAGGAGGGCGGGACGGGGAGGAGGGATGCGGTTCGGCGGAGGCGGCCGCCACAGGGACTCTCCGCCATCACCTCTGCCTCCACGGCCGCCGCAGCCTCGGGCTCCCGGGGCCGCCGCCGCCGTCGCTTCAGCCGAAGAAGAGCCGCCTCCGGGACTGCTCGCCGCCGTGCCGCACGTCCTGGTAGGTGCCCCTCCCCCTCCGGGGTCCCTGCCGCAGCCCTGGCCGCCAGCCAGCGGGCTCGCCTGCGCTGGAGCGGGAGGCGGGGGGTGCATCCCATTGGCCCGGGACCCCTCTCCTGCGGCGTGCTTACCCCTTTCTCAGGGCTGGTCTTCCTCCCTCAGTCTCCAGCCCCACCCTCTGTTCTCGCGGACCGCCCTTCCCACGCGAGTCTCTACTTCCCCTGGGGATTCCTACCTCCCAGCCCCGCTGCACACACCCTTTGGTTTTCCCAGCCTTCGCCTACCAGGATCCGTCAGACTTTTTTCCACGCGCCTGGCCCCCTTTCCTTCCCCCAGCCTCCGTCCTTCGCTGTACCCGGACACCTCCACGCTCGCCCATTCACACCTTGTCTCGTCTTCCCACCCCGAGTACTGCCCTAAGCGAGAAACGCCCCTCTCCCCCTGCGCCCGCATCCGTACCTCTTCATCTCAAACATGTACACTCGACATCGCCGGCCCTGTTACCCATTTTAGGGTGAACTCTCGGCTCCCCGGTCTCACCAGTCAGTACCTCCACGCCAGTGGTCATGCCCTCCACCTCCTTACCTCCAAGCACAAGTTCTCTCATTCACCGAGGTACATCACGAAAGCTCCGCGGCTCTCTGTCCAAGTCTTGACTTCTCCCCTTTCTGTTCCCGTCTGCTTTCGCTTCTCCTGATTCCTCCTCTGCTTGCGTCTACATGCTCGTGAAGGGAATGGTAGGATTTTCTCCCTCGAAGCAGTGGATCCAGTAGAAATAAGGTTCACCTTTTGCTCATCTCAACTTTTGGCTTCTTTCTTGGTGAAGTGTCATTCAGCCATACTTTTGAGGCTTCTGATGATGTTTTGTCTATATTTGAAGAATCCTGGGCCTAGATTGTTCCTTTATCATACTCATTTTCCCAGTTTTTCCTTACAGTTGAGTCCACTCTTTCTTAGACTGGCAACTTAAGTATATTGTATTTAATTCTTAGAGAAATGAGAAGCACAGGAGAATGTGGAACAGCTGAGTAAGTTACTTAAATTTTTGTTTTAAAAAGATTACTTGGCTACTCTGTGGAGGACAGATTGGAGAGGCATCTGTAAAAACGGTGACCAGTTAGGCCAATGCTACTTAAATGTACTTGTGGTTAAGGATCTGTTTTGTTTTAGTTTCTAATCTGTACTGGTACTTCGGTAATATAATAAAATGGATGTTGTGGCTTGCCAAGTCGTTATAAAAATTTCTAATTGCTTCCACTTAGTTTCTGTATTTCCCTTATCTCAGACTAATAATAATAGTTCATGAAATAGTATTGGTCCCCACACCACACTTTGAGTAGAATTCAGTTTGGCTATTAGTAGTTCAGCCAAGAGATGACGGAATCTTGGTCCAGTATGGCAGTGATAAAGTAGTTGGATTTGACAAATATTATCGAAGTAAAATTGATAGGATTTGGTGATAGATTAGATTCGGGGGTGTGAGGAGAGAAGGCTGATTTCCAGGTTAAGTGGTCCTTGTATCTGGTGTAGGGGATATTGTGAAAGGATCAGTTTTTGTTTGTTAGTGTCTGGGAAGTGCATGAGTATTGAACATAATGCAGTTGGGAATAGTCAGTATATAACTTATAATTGATGTCTTAGTGTGGTAGGCAGGGAGTGAGATTGCCTAAGGAGAAAGTGCATTTGTTACCATGTATAACACTCACTTTTTGCCCAGGTTTTCGAGAGAAAAATAAGGATGTGCATTATACATGTGTATTATGATCACATGCCATGGGCATAAATAACCTGTGTGTAATGTGCACAAAAACATGGGCGTGCATTGTACACAGGAGCACATTGTACACAGCCAGATACAGTATGTAGAGAGACATAGTATACTCTATAACTCATAAATATTTATTTATTTTATCATTTAATCCTCACCTGAGGATATGTTAATTGATTCTAGAGATAAGGAGAGGGTGGAGGGAGGGAGAGTCCAGTATGTGCCCTGACCCAGGATCAACCCACAAACTAGTCATGGGCCCTGATGGGGATTGAACCTGCAACCTTTTGTACTGGATGATGCTCCAACCAGCTGAGCCACCGGCCAGGGTTTACTCTTCAATATTTAAACGTAAGGAAAAAGAAATGGAGTAAAGGAGACTGAGAAAGTGTAACCAAAGGTTGGAGGAAATTTTCCTTGGCATCACTGAGTCCAAGGCAATACACTGTTTGAAAAAGGAGGGAGTGGCTAATTAACTATGTTGAATGAAGCGGAGAAATCAATTTAGTTGGGAACTAAAAAGTACACGTTATATTTAGCAACATGAAGAAAATCAGTAGTCAGTCCATCTATAAACTATTTGATGATGAATTTTGTTTTAACTTGCCAAAGCAACAGTCTAAATTTAGAATAAACTTATATCTATAGCATCAGCCACATCTTCCTTCCTGAACTGAGACTCATGTTTCTGTTTATCATCATCTGGATGTTCTTATATGCATCTCAGACTCCATTTCTATAGTTCATTCATTGAGGACATATTCAAACAAAATATGTATTTTAAGTACTATTTATCAGGCATTGAATATTAGACTTTAAGGAATGTCATTAGACCTCAGAGACTAGAGGCAATGAACATTTAAATATTCTTACTATAGTGTGATCAGAGCTGTCATAGCAGTTTATTCAGGTTGCCTTGGAAGCACAGAGAAAAGGTGCTTTAGGGAAGGCTTTCTAAGGAAAATAACACTTGGACAGAGTGTTTCCAAAAGACAGATGGAGAGGTGGAGACGGCAATGCAGTGATAGAAGAGTTTAAAATTATATTCTCGGTATTTCGAAAGCATACAAATGCAAAGAATTGTGGATTTAGCATATGGATGGTAGGTTAGTGTGGTTGGGTTATGCCATTCGAAAGTTTTTCTCTTGAACTTGTACCTCTTTTCTAGTCGTTGTTTTAATTAATATTATCACCACTCCTGTAGTCACCAAACATGTCTTTTGAATATCTTCAAAACTTAAAGATTTTCTTTGTTGTAGTATTTATTGTCCAAGGTGGCATATATATATATATATATATACACACACACACACACACACACACATATATATAAATATATATATAAAAATATATATATAAAATTTTTTTGTTTTTTTTTGGTATCCTTACCCAAGGACATTTTTTCATTGCTTTGAGAGAGAGGGAGTTGGGAGGGAGACAGAGAAAGAGAGAGAGACATCAGTGTGAGAGAGATTCATTGATTAATTGCCTTCTCCTATGCGCCCCGACAGTGGATCAAACCTGTGATCTTTGGGTCTGTGGGATTATGCTCCAGCCAACTCAGCCACACCAGCCAGGGCAAAATGATGTTTTATTTTTTGCTGGTTAGCTATATATTTTATATATTACACCTGTACTTATAAAATCATTAAGTAACTGTTGATTCTATACATTTAACTTTTATACCTTAACTTTTTCTCAAATTTAGAGAGCCGAAAATGAAGGCCTTGGTAAGGATTGCTAAGAGTTTACTGTTAACTTCAGGTATATGGTCAGTGATGGTGCTTTGGGGCTCGGTACAATAATAACAGTCCCTTGATACCTTAAATGCTGTTTTAATTAGTTGTCTCAACATCCTTAGACTTATCTTTTGCACCATAGTAGAAAACAGTTCATCTGTAGGGATTACTTTCTGAAGAAAACTGTAGTTGGCAAAACCTGAATTGGCAAGATCAGAGTCTCATAAAAAATAGTGTGTTAGAAGGGAAAATGATGTTAAAATGGATTTTAAAACACAGTAAATAAAGATTCTAGGAGGCATCTTCTTTAAAATAAAAAGGGATGGGCTATATGAAAACTTGCTTCTGAAGTGTAGAAATATCCGCTAAGGCAGTCTTCCTTAAATTTCAAGTTAATAAAATTATAACAAAATTTATTCTTATTAGTTCTTACTGGCTTTAATATTTTTGTGCTCTTGTGCTCTCCCCTGGTTTTTAGTTTATTAATCTTACTAAATTCCTGTGATGTTTTTAATATATTATTATGGCTTTTAAAAACAGGCAACCTTTTCCAGAATAATTATTAGCATTACATTCTGAGTTGTGTTGTGCAACAGAACTTTACATAAGTAAAAGATAGCAAATGAAAAATTTTTTTCTGTAAATATTTAGATGGGTTGTTTATATACCTGAAGCAAAAGTATGGTGGAAATACCATTAAGTCATATGTGCAATACAAATGTGCTTAGAAAATAGACCCCACCCTCCACTCACACAAACTCTTTTGGGGTTTTCATATTCGCTTTCATCCTTTATTAGATACAGGAATAAAAATTATTGGGAATAACAATTCAAAACCAAAAAGGAAGGGTCTTACAATACCTTCATATTAGTAATGCAAGATCTCAAAGGTAGTGATACTGAAAAGTAGTATGACGCTTTTTGTGTATTATTTAAGATTTGTTATCTAAGAAAAAAATTTTGTGTATGGTTTCTGAAACAAATTTAAGTTTTTTCTTGTGTAAAATGCACTTGTACTCCTCCTTTCCTGTGTTATCTCTGCCCCCCAAATAATTGATTTTTAAGGTAAGGAGTGCAGTTTTCTTAAGGCATTTTTTTTTCATTGTAATTTGGGTACAATTTCTGGTGTTTTACAGTGGGAAATTCCCTTGAAAGGTATAGTATTCATACTATCACAAAAAAGCAAAACCAAACACAAAATACTATTAATTGTCTTCATCCTAAAATTGTCAAGGCAAGTAACCACACAGGAAGCTATCAAAAATTTAAATAAATTGAATTTTATTAAGTTGTTTTTCTTGGCAATTCTTAGGATCAGTTTAGACCTTTATTGACCAGTTATTCAACATGGCAGTTCAGTTTAGTATGTTTAGTTTTGTTAGAGGAGCTCAAGTGGGGTATAGGTACACACTAAACAGATTTAGTCCAATCTGATTATAGTCAAAGTGTACTTTTGTAAACGTGAAAATAGTTTTTCATGTGAACATTTTATCAATGACATTTGAGAACTGGATTGAATCAGGTGGTATTTTGGGGATATCTTGATTTATGCTTCAGTGTTGATTATTTTTTTCTCAGGTGTCTTATTTCCAACTGTTTTGTTTCTCTTCCTCACTCCTCTCCAAGTCCTTTTATTTAAAAAAAATTTTTTTTTCTTCATCAAATTGTGTAATGAAACCATGATTATTTGAACATGGGCAGGAGAAACTGACAATTTACTCTGGTGTAAAGATACCTTTACATGGAATTTCCTCATAGGCCTTTTGGCTTAAAGGGAAGAACTACACTTTTTAATTTAAGGCACTTGTACCAGACACTACTTAGCATACTTACTTTATTTCATTGACCTCTTATTACTAATCTGTGAGGTGTAAGTAATGGTATAAGTTTTGAATTGTACTTGCCCTCACTTACCATATGCACTGTTATTTTATGTACCCCAAAGGGAGAGGGCACTGTCAATTACAACTATAAAATGCTATGAATTTCAGAAATGTTAAAATATTAAAAAAATGACTGTCTTTGAATTAATGAAATGTGGCAGTAATGCTACATCATTTTATGGTTATCACCTAAGGTTTTCAAAATAACTAACCACTCAACATCAAGTGAAGTCAGAATAAATTTAGTTCTGCTGTACCCATACTTCAGAGCACATTGGACAGCATACCGTGGGGGCTAAGAGTGTTCATCTGTCGGCTGTCTAAAGCTTTAGCTTTGTTACTTAGGCAAATTTCTTAGCATTTCTGCCTCAGTGTTCTCATCTGTAAAATGGAAATGATTAAATACCTATCTCAAGAGCTATTATAAGAATTGAATGATTTATATTTACATTTCAAATAGTGCTTTCCACATAGTTCAGTGCTGTGTTTAAATGTTGGTTAAGGAAACACAGTAATGCTATTTGTGATCTAAGATATATTAGCAGATGATGTGCTTAAAAGGAAGGGTTAAAGGGCCTTATCAAATGATTCATTGATATTTTGTACACAAAATGAAGATTGTATTATCGGTTTGTCTTTGAAAACTAATGTAAGATTGCAGTCTTGACAATTTTGATATCTAAATTGCATTTTTATTTTCATAAAAATAATACTTAAAAAAGCTTCAGCTGAAATATACTTTTCTTTCATGTCTGTTATGACATATTTAGTCAGAATATTGATGCGCTGTGATGGATGTCTTAAAAAGTAACCTGTAATATACTTATAATTCCTGTCAGCCTCATGAGGAATTTATTCAGAAATGTTTTACTTTTAGTTAAAACATCCCACTTCTGCTTTATGAAGTATATGGGAGAAAAGTAACACTGAGACAGTTTTTGTTTATTTTATGGTTTTATATGTATATGATTTTGTTACTTGTCTTGAGGCTTAAAACTCTTCGTTATATACCCGGATAACAAAAATAGGTTATGACCTTACTTTGGACATCTTGGTGTTTTCCTCGTTCCCACTTTTGCCTTGTTTTCATTTTGTTCTTTTTCTGTTTTGAGCTCACATCATTCATTTACTCCGCAAATAGTTATTGACCAACTATTAAATGCCAGGTTTCATGTTTACAGTGATGACTTAGAAGTAGCCCTTGACCTGGATGATTTACTATTTGGGGTTTATTAATCCTCTCTAGTTATTGAGTGCTTAGGCACAGTGCCGAAATCTTTATATGTACACTCTTTTTTTTTTTTTTTAATCCTCATAACTACCCTGCTAGGATAGGTCATTACTTTTTAAATATTTCTGCTAAGTAAATGGCTGAAAAAGGTGATCTCTCGACTGATGGAAGGGAGATAAAGATCGAGTGCGATATCAAGGTAGTGTGGTGGCGGAGGTAGAGAACTTTGGTTTCTCCTGAAAAGGATTTAATTCTTACATTCTATTACCTTAATATAGCATTATTTGTTTTAATGTAAAAATGTTTTAAATTAGCATAAGGGAAGATTCAAAATAGTGTTCTGTCCCAAATTTAGGATGATGGGAACATAGCACTGGGAACAGGATTTTTGTAAGAATATCTAGGCATCAAGGTTGCTTACTTATTTATTAAATATTTATTCGTTTTTTGCATTTTAAGTAAACTTTTACTGAAGTATAACTTACATTCAGAGATATATACACAGCACCATAGTGCATGTACACCCTTGTATCTGGCTTCTTACTCATAAAATTTATGTGACTCATCCATGTAGTGTGTAGCAGTAACTTATTCATTCTTGTTGTTCTATAGTCTGTTCCATCGTATGACTATATATACCATAATTTATCCATTCTACTGTTAACGAACACCTAGGCCATTTGCAGTTTTGAACCGCAATGAGTAGTGTCCCTATAGAATATTCTTGTATATGTCTTTTGGTGCCCATGTAAGATATGTACCTTGCAGTGGAATTGTTCAACCATAGTGTGTTTATGTTTAGATTTAATTTTTATTTTTAAAAATTTTATTCAGTTGCCTCTTGCATACCCTCAGCTGGGGTCCTGGCCCACAACCCAGGCATGTGCCCTGACTGGAAATTGAACCAGTGACCTTTTGGCCTGCAGGCCAGCACTCAGTCCACTGAGCGACACTAGCCAGGGCTATGTTTATATATTACCCAGTGCTTTTCAGAGTGGTTGTACCAATTTATATAGTCTCATTAGTAGTGAATGAAAGTTCCACTTGTTCCAAATACTCTGCAGCATTGGCTTGATATGTCTCATTTATTTAGCCATCCTGGTGAGTGTAAAGCGGTATTGCATTGTGGATAGGCTAGTTTTTCAAAATAAACAGAATTCCTTTTCCTATTCACATCCTCCTATTCCTCCCATGTGCACAGCAAGGGAAAATAATAGAGACATGTTTATTTTCACAAAACCTATTGGATAATTCTGGTTGTCTTGTCACTTAATAGTTCACTGGCTTACTGACACATGGTGCATTTCTGCCTGACTATTGCTAAACATGGAAAAGGTTTTTAAGATTTCGTAAGCTGGGAAAAAGATTTATAAGCTCTTTTATTGAGAGTTTGTAATACTGACCCAAGCTTTAATTACACAATGCTGGAATGCACTTGATTTTATTTGACCGTCCACCCAGACTGTATCTTGTCACCCATTATTTTGTGAGGTTTTGCTATACCTTAAATAAGGGAAATACTGTAAACACAGCAGAGCACACACAGTTTTCAGAACTTGAAAGTAAAGTTGAGAAAATTTTACCATATGCCCACAGCATGCAGTGTGTTTTTATATTTAATTTCCTGTTACTTATGGATTCTTTTCCTTGTGTCACAGAGGCAGTGTTGTTAATATGTGTTTTGCATATCGAATTGTGGTAAAAAGCAAGAATGCATTAAAATATTTCTGCCTGTGAATTCTTTTCAGTGTCAGGATTATGGTTAGTCTGTTCTTACTCCTCAGCAAATGTAGATTGTTAGAATCATATGTAGGGAAACACAATTCTTGTACATTTTTGGGATCATAATTAGTTGATTTCAATTAAAATACCCATATAGAGTTGTAACTGCAGAGAAGCCCATAGTTTTCTCTTTTCAACATTTTTATATGACTTCATTTCTTACTGCTGCAAGTACTGTTCCAAGGTAGAAGAGCTGTTTGAGAAATACTTGTGCTCTGCATATCATTATACTTTTATTGATTATTGTTAGTCATGAGAATCTTGGAATTATTAACTCATCTTCTGAGGACCTGAGATGTCATTCATGCCCTTAAAAAGTTCCTGTGAGGTGCAAAAACAATTCAGTTTCTTTTACGAAGCATTTCCTTGAGAGAGAGGTAGTGCTGGTAGTTAGATGGCAATACCTTCCTTTTAAGTCTAGTTTGACTATGTGTTATTTCAGTTCGGAAAAGACTGGGGTCTCCTCATACATTACTCTTTCTGGATGATTTTGCTTCATTTCTTTCTTCTCTGTTAATTTCCTTGTCTTTATTTCTTTCATTTTTCCCTGTAAACTACACAGCTATGTGACAAATTTTTTTCTTTAAGGAAAATAAAGCCATTCTAATGGTTATGGACATGTAGGGTGTAATGATATTGACATATAGATCCTTACTACTGTTTACCCTAAGGCATGTGATTTTGTCAATTTTTCCCCTAGATTTTATAATTTAGAGGTCCAAAAACCTTTTTCAAGGTAAATGATTTATCCTGCTTTTGCCTAGGGTAGTAATAGTTTATATCTTTTTTCCCCTAGCATCCTTTTGTTAGATTTAGCACTTACAATAAATAATTTTTAATAACACATCAATATTAATAGTTACATTAAAATGAGCCTGAGTAGGTTTGATAGATTTTTACTTCCAGCTGCTGCCATGGTCTAGTCTAGTGATAGGTGAGATATACATGTACAGTAATGACTTCTGTCTTTAACAAGTGGTAAAATCTGAAAGGAATCTGCTAAGTACACCTCTCCTTAACCCTTCTCAGATACAGTATGACCAACACCTTCCTTTAATGACAGTATTGGGGCAGGGATCTAAATAATTGGAAGTGGGCTAGAACACAAATTGCTAGGGACAGCTAACTCCTTTTGGTCTCAGGTGATGGTGAGAGATAGATTTGATACCACTGCTCTTGTTCACACCACTTTGGTTCCAGTCTGTTGTTTAATGTTCATGCTGCAGCTTGCACAATTCGTGATATCACAAGGATGGCAGTAGGTGGTGTCAGTGGGAAATTAGAGGTTATGTGAGCTCAAATAATGTCTGAGCAGTCCTGTCACAGACTGTGTAGAGCAGCACTGTTTAATAAAGCTTTGTGTGTTGATGGAAATGTTTTAAAATCTCCACTTTTCATTATGGTAGCCATTAGCCACTTGTGTTTATTTAACACTTAAAATGAGTTCAGTACAACTGAGGAACTGAATTTCTAATTTAATGTATTTCATTATTTGGTAAGACTTTTATTTTGCAACAGATCCTTTGACAACAATTAGTTAAAAAACAGAAGTATGTATGTAATGAAAGTATCTACTTAAAAAGTTGCTATTTTGCTTTTTAAAGATTTTCTACACCATTGCTCAACAACGAAAATAAAGGAGAGACATTGGGTAGCTCTACTGATGAAGAGTGGAGAGTTTATGGAATGGTAGTGATTAAAAAAAAAGACTGAAATGTTAAGCATGCCTGCTAGAGAGTGTTTGAAATGATGCATTTTGGGCTTTGAGTTTGATACAAAAGTGAAGCCATAATAGGGATAATGACTTAAGAATGGGAAAGACTCCGTGAAGTGTTTGTCATAAGAGATACTGGGGATTAAATTGATGACATCAGGAATAAATTCTGTTACAAAAATGATATATTGAGGTTTATTTTCATAGTTGGTCCAACTGTTTTAGGTATTAAGTTCCAAGTCAGAATCTTTGAAAAAGATTGCTAAAATGTTAAGTGGATGAGATCATTCAGAAAGGTGAAGGAACTTTGCTGGTAGGTCAGAAGTCTATGCAAAGTGATGGTAGGACTAGTGAAGAAAACAGTGGAGACAAGTGCTCAACTCCTCCATAAGGTAGCTAACTGGAAGAGAGGGTAGATGAAAGCAAAGGAGAAGATGTTAAGAAAATATAATGTAGGACTCCTGCAATTGCCAGATGGTTTTGGAAGGCTGGAAAAGTGGTCTGGAAGAAGAGTGGGGGGGAGTTGGAAGAACTGTACTTCCAACACCTTTTTCTAGATCCTTCACAGTTGAAAGAAAAGGATATTATATTCGTAATTCTACTTTATCTGCTTTGGTTAGGTGTTTGCCTCTTTGAGCTTTTCTTTGTCTAGTGCCTGACCTATTTAGGTACGTAATAAATGTCTGTTAAGTAAGCACTAGCTGAATGTGAAATTGTTCCAGTGTTCTGGAATTCTAGAACAAGGAATTGCTTATACAGTTTAAAAAAGTGATTTGAAAATTAGTAAAAGAAACTGTTACTTTAACACAATTGTATTTTCAAAGTATGGATTTGCTTGCCCCCATTTTAATTAGACATGTATGCATCTCAAAGGGTAATACAGGAAATGGATTATATAACTTTTTACATAAATTAGTAGATGGTAGTTTGTTTTTTTAAAGATTTTATTTATTTATTTTTAGAGAGGGGAGGGAAAGGAGGTAGGGAGAGAAATATCAGCGTGTGGCTGCTACTCGCACGCCCCCTGCTGGGGACTTGGCCCTTAACCCAGGCATGTGTCCTCGACTGGGAATTGAACTGGCGACCCTTTGGTTTGCAGGCTGGCACTCAGTCCACTAAGGCACACCAGCCAATGCAGGTGGTAGTTTTGTAATGGGTTATTAAGGGTAGCCTAGGATATTTGGGAGACTAGTCTAGATTTTTAGAGGTTGTCAGAGGATAGTGCAAAATCGATGCATGTTTTTCAGACTTTTCAATGATTATTACAATGCTCATCTCTGGCAATTATTTTGTTGTTTTCTTGTATTGGCACTTTAGGCTCTTGAGGAAGGAATTATAGCAGATTAACTTTGGGCAAGATAGATGTAAAAATATAGCTTGTATTTAAGGTAAAAATTTTTAACCATTGCTAAATGAGCAGAAGGAGAAGAATGAAAGCGAAAGACTTGATTTTTGTTTAAAAAGAAAAAAACTATGTGGGCAGAAGTTTTAAACAAATGTTTGGCAATATTTTTCTAAATCAGAAGAGGTTGGCAGAAGGAGAGGGAGAAAATACAGCTTTCATTTTGGGTGAATGTTTTAGGACTCAGGTGATTTTGAAAAATGCCTGGAGTTAATATTAGTGGATCCAGAATTGGCAAATAACTGTACAGACACTACCGTAAGTATATTACATACCTCTTCTCCTTTCATACTCATAATAATCTTTTTTCTTTTTTAAATACAAGCAAAAATTTATTTAGAAAGTCACAAAGGTAGAATATATGAGCCGGCTGGGCTGCGTGGGCTGAGGAAACAAGTTACAGAGGCAAAAGAAGGGCCCTTGGAACTTAAGAGAAAGAGATGAGAGAGAGAGAGAGAGAGCGAGCGAGAACCTCACTATAATCTTTTTGAGTGAGGAATTATTCCCTTTCTGTGGATGAGAAAGCTGGGCCAGAAAAGGGCAATAACTTGTTCAAGGGTTGTGGAACTACAACAAAAAATTAAATTTGCATTGTTTTATACACAGATGTTACATTTCAATAGTTTTAACAGATGTATCACTTGTGTAATAACAGTATATCAAGAGGTAGATCATTTTCATTACTCCAGAAAGTTCCCTTGAAGGTTACACAGTTCCTAAGAGACGTTTCACCCATCAGTCTTGTCTTTTTCCAACTACACCTCCACATAATGTACATTAAAAGGAAGATGGGATCTGTTTGAGAAAAGTAGTGTGAGAGCAACAGAGTTAGTAGCTGATGCGTAATAGCTAATGGAAAGCCAAGTGATAAAAATAAAACCTCAAAAAACATATTTAGGCAAATTTAACTCTGCTCCCCTTCATAGTTCATGAGATTATTGCTATTTTGTAAACTAGGTCTATCTTTGAGTTTTATATTAATATTCATACATATTGTGAGTGCTGTCTATGCACCAGACACTATACTAGGTTTCTTCTGTACGTTCCCACTTAATACATCAGTCATTTCAGATGATTACTGTTTATTATTCCTATTTTACAAACAAGAAAACTGAGCCCCAAAGAGCTCATGCAGCTTCAGAATTTGAATATAAGTCTGATACTAGAAACCAAATGCTTAATCTGATGGTGTTCCCTGGATCATTCTGTAATACTAAATTATATTTGGTACTTAGATTTTTAGAAGTTAATACATTTACTCTCTAGTAAATGTGCAATATTTTTCCAGTTGTTGACTTCAAATCCAGCCAGTATGTCCTTGCTTACTGTCTGCCAAGTTCTGTATGAGTCAATGGTCACATAAAGATGAAAATACAGTAATTTCAAGGAGTTTAGCATATTTGCTGAATTGGAAAAATACTAGTATTTTTTTGACATTCAATATTATTTACAAAGCACAGTGGTTAGACAGTTATATAAGTTACAAAGTGAACCCCCAATAATTAAGTACCCACCTGGCATCATACATATTTACTACAGTATTATTGATTATATACTTTATGCTGAATTTTACATCCCTGTAACTATTCTGTATCTACCAATTTGTACTTGTTAATCCCTTCATTTTTTTCATCCATCTCCCCAACGCCCTTTCCTCTGGCAGCCATTAGTTCCCTGTGTCTGTGAGTCTGTTTCTGTTTTGTTTGTTTTGTTCTTTAGATTCCATGTATAAGTGAAAACATAGAGCATTTGTTTTTTACTTACTTCATTTAGCACAGTATCCTCTAGGTCCATTTTATATCCACATTGTCTCAAATGGTAAGATTTTTTCTTTTTATCCTCACCCAAGGACATGTTTGTTGATTTTAGAGAGAGGGGAAGGGAGGGAAAGAGAGGGAGAGAAATATCAATGTGAGAGAGAAACATTGATTGGTTGTCCATCCCACCCAGGGACCAAACCTGCCACCTCGGCATGTGCCCTGACTGGGAATTGAACCTGCAGCCTTTCAGTTTACAGGATGATGCTCCAACCAACTGAGCCACACAGCCAGGGTGATTTTATTTATTTTTTTATAGCTGAGTAATTCCGTTGTATGTATGTACCGCAACTTTTTTATCCATTCGTCTACTGATGGGCACTTGGGTTGGTTCCATATGTTGGCTATTGTAAATAACGCTGGATTGAACATAGGGGTGCATATATCTTTTTGAATTAGTGTTTTGGTTTTTTTCGAATATATACCCAGAAGTGGAATTGCTGAGTTATAAAACAGTTCCATTTTTCATTTTTTGAGGAAACTTAATAATGTTTGTCGTAGAGGCTATACCAACTTGCATTCCCGTCAACAGTACATGAAGGTTTCGTTTTTCTCCAGAAAAATAACTGTTGTCACTTAAATCCTGAATTCAATTTATTACTCTTTGCCAGTGGTCTTCTTCCTTTTTTTTTTTTTTTTAATTTCTGTGACCTTAGGTCACATTGTTTCTGTGTTTTCAGTTTCCCTATCTATAAAGTAGAAGACAGGTTTGTTTAGAGGATCAAGTGAGATAACACGTGCGAGAGTAAAGTTCTAAAGTGTGAAGTAAGGTCTTCTAAATTATTGTACTAATAACTAAAATAAATTTGATTAATTGTGTATGAGAGGCATTGGTGATGAAAGTGCTTGGATAGCTGGGGAGTAATTCATTTTACTGAGGAAAATGGAATGGGGGCATATGTTGGCTACTAAAAGTTTTATGGACCCTGGCCGGGGGTAGCTCCATTGCTCAGAGTATCATCTCAATGCACCAAGGTTGTGGGTGTCATCCTCTGTCAGGGCACAAACAAGAATCAACCAGTGAATGCATAAATAAGGGAAACAAATCGATATTTTTCTTTTTAAAATTTATAAAATAAATTTTAAAAAATGAGATGGTAAACATACAGTACAGCGTACAGATGATGTGGTGTAGAATTGTGCACCTGAAACCTACATAATTTTGTTAACCAGTGTCACCCCAATAAATTCAGTAAATAAAAGTGTTATGGAAGGGGGTGATATTTGAGATAGAGTCAAGTGCATGTCAAGGTGGTGGAATAGATCCATGTTGTATTGCCTCCTCCTGTGAGCACATTAAAATTACAACTAAAGTAAAAAACAATCACCCTTGAAAACTACCTGAAGACTAGCTGAACAGAAGTCTTATAAGTACGTATATAAAAAATAAACCATAATGAGACTGGTAAGAGGGGCAGAGATAGGGATCAGGCTCATCCCACACTTGCCTGTGGTGGTTAAGAATTGGGAGGGATATCTTGCTAAGGAGGTCTCCCCGAGAAGCAAAGAGCCTCAACCCCTGGTTTGGAGCAGTAGTGCTGGAGAGAGGAGGCCTCACAACAGCTGGCTATGAAAATGCCAGGGACTCCTTCCGGGCAACAGAAGGCTGCTTTAGACCCAGGCACCCTCTTAAAGGTTGGCTCGCTGTGAACAGACTCATTTACTCACAAACACTAGCCCCAAGCTCCAGTGAAGAGATAGCACCGGGAAAAGCACCAGGATGTTCAGGGAGTAACTGAAAGTTCAGAATCCCAAATATGATGAACCCAAAGAGGCCCACACATTATAATTAATATGCCAAAGGTTAAAGACAAAGAATGTTAAAAGCAGGAAGAGAGAAGCAGTTTTTTACATACTAACTTAGAGGAACTCCCATACAACTGTCAACTGATTTCTCAACAGAAACTTTGCAAACCAAAGGGATTGGCACAAAATATTCAAAGTGATGACAAGCAGGGACCTACAGCCAGAATTACTCTACCCAGCAAAGCTATCATTTATAATCAAAGGAGAACTAAAGAGTTTCCCAGGCAGGAAAAAGCTGAAGGAGTTCATCACCAGCAAAATAATATTACAAGAAGTGTTAAACGGACTTCTTTAAGAAGGAGGAGGAGGGAGAAAATAAATACGAATAAGAAAATGTCGCTAAGACAAAAAATTATATTGACAAAAATAAGCATGAAAAGCAGTGAATCAACTAACACTAAAGCTATTACAAAGGTTAAAAGGCAAAATTGCAAAGATCATGTGTAATTACAACAGTAAATTAAGGCATGCACACAAGTACACACACAAAAGAAGTAAAAAATAATGACAAAAACATAAATGTGAAAGGAGTGAGTAGAGTGTTAGTGATTTTAGAATGTGTTCGAACTTAAGATATCATCAACTTAAAACAGATTACTGTAAACGTAGTTACCATAGGAAGCACATGATAACTACACACCAAAAGTCTATAAAAGCTATACAGGAAAGAAAGAAAAGAATTCAAATACAGAACTACAGAATGTCATCAACATGCAAGAGAAGAAAGGAAGAGATAAGAAAGGAAGAGGATTACGAAAGCCATTAGAAAATAATAAAGTAGCAATAATTACATACCTATCAGTATCCACTTTAAATATAAATGGATTAAATGCTTCAACTAAAAGAGTGGATAAAGAAGAACTGGTACATATGTATAATGGAATATTACTGAGACATAAAAAATGAAATCTTACTATTTGTGACAAAATGGGTGGACCTAGAGTGTATGCTAAGTGAAGTCAGAGAAAGACAAATAACATGATTTTACTTTTATATAGAGTCTAAAAAACAAAATAAATGAACAAACTAACTCAGATCCAGAGAAAAAACTTATGGTTGTCAAGAAGGGGTGGTTAGGGGACTGGATGAAAAAGATGAAGGGATTATTAAGTACAAATTGGCAGTTACAGAAGTAGTATAGCATGGAGAATGTAGTCAACAATATTGTAATAACTACATTTGTTATGACTTATTAGGGGGAGAGCACTTTGTAAGTTATAAAAATGTCTAATCACTATGTTGTTCACCTAAACTAATATAATATTAAATGTGAACTGTAAATGAAAAATAAAAATTATAACTTTAAAGATGGACTGATTCCAATACAGTGTTGATGCTTAAAGAAGGGATAAGATTATATTATCTGTAGTTTGTTAATCGAGAAAACTTACTATGATTTGGATAAAAGAAGTGTATTGCTATAATTTATAAATTAGAGCTTGAATTAACTTGACTTTAAAAAATTAACTTCTATCAAAAGTTTATAAAATGTACATAGATCTACATTCTTTCACACATTTTACAAAAGCAAATTATGCTTGATCATTTCTGATTCTTCTGTCTTGTAAAGAGCTTAAAGCCATTGCTGAAATTTGCAAAGTTTTGTAGACTAATGCCCAAGCAAGTTTGCTTTTAGATACTAATAGTGAACTTGAAGGTGGTACTTTGCTGTTAAGGGCATCTGCATGATCCTTTTCCTTTTATTATGCTTGTGCTGCCTAGAAGTACATACACGCATATATTTGGGTGACATTTGGCTTTAGCTATTTGAAATTTTTATCAAAAAGACATCAAGTGTTTACTGTTTTGTTTATTCCCTTAAGCACATTTGAAGTTATATCAATAGATTTTACCCAGAGGACCTCTGTGATTTAGATCAATTATGAGGTCAGAGGTTGTCTTCCTATTGCCCTTCCTTGTTTTCACAGAGCCCACCTCAGTGTAGGATCCTCCAAAATATACAGATGAGTCAGTGAATAAGAGAGAAAGAGAGGAATGAATGAATGAATGAATGGAAAAAAAAAAACAGAGAGAGGTCTGCAAGTTGTCCATAGTGGACAGTCTCCTGACTGGTAGCCTCTCCCCTTTTTAGTTCACCACAGGTTATATATTACTGTAATTTAAAATCCTACCTCATGAGGTTGAGTAACCATAGTTATAAACTGCCATGCTAACTAAATAAAGCTGATTTTTTCAAAAATCCCAATGCTGTCTTTGTAAGGTTTTGGAAAATAGCCTCTGTTTATAAAGTGAAGTATTTGCTTTATATATTTTAAGGGGCTGTAGCTATTAATACACATTCAGATAGGCTTATATTTGTGTTATTGTCCCTTGTATATAAGTTATTAATAAGTGATAAGAGAACAATTGAACTTGTAGCAACTACTATGACATAAATGTAGTTGTTTGCAAATGATGATTTTGAAAAATGATTTCCAAATGCCCAAAGTGTCCTTAATATGTTGGAAAAACAGTTTCTGAAATGATCTGTATTTGATTGTTTTTTTAAAGTTTATTGCAGTGTGAGGAAATTATGTGGTGCCATGGAATCAGTCTTAGTCTATAGTGCGTAAGTTTTACTGTATTAATTTATGGTAGAACTGGATGGGACTTAGTGATTTTTGTCCCCAGCTTGTCATACAGCCAGAAATTCAGTGATTTACCAAAGAGCATGTGGTCTGAAACCTAAAATGGCTAGGAATAGAATTTAGGTCTCTCAAAACATAGATGCTAGGACTTTTTTCGATTTTTACCATTGTTAAAGCTAGTTGACCATTTTCAGGTAAAATGGAAGACTTAGAGTTAGAGGACAAGTGGATAGCGAGGGCAGGGATGATGAGATTTTATTAATGGTATTACTAACTTTTTAGTCTGACCCTCAGGCTAGAACAGTGTTTCCCAGTGATCAGCACCACCTGAGATCTTTGTTAGAAATGCAAATTTCAGCACCTATTCCGTACCCTCTGAATCATTCACTATCTCTAGGGTTGGGAGCCAGCATTCTGGTTTAACAAGGCTCCTATGGGATTCTAATGCACACTGAAATTTGAGCATCACTACCAGAAAGAAATATAAATTTGTAAGTCTACCATTTGTAATCACTAGAGGCCAGGAATATTACGTTGGACTGTATGAAATATTTTCTGGTAATTCTCCGGCTTTTTAAAAAAGACTTTATTTGATGGTTGCCATATTGAGGGGAGGGCTATGGGGGAATGGGTAAAGAGGTGAGGGGATTAAGAAGTACAAATACATAGTTATAGAATAGCCATGGGAATGTAAAATACAGTATAAGAAATGGAGTAGCCTAAGAACTTATATGCATGACCAGTGGACATAAATACAGGCGTGGGGATTGCCTGAGGGTGTAGGGGGCGCTGGGTGGATGGAAGCAAAGGGGGAAAAATTGGGACAACTGTAATAGCATCATCAATAAAATACAATTTAAAAAAGATTTTACTTATTTTTAGAGAGGGGAAGGGAGGGAGAAAGAGAGGGACAGAAACATGGAGTGAGAGAGAAACATTGATGGGCTGCTTGCATGCGCCCCAGCTGGGGACCAAACTCGAAACCCTGGGCACGTGCCCAGACGGGGAATCAACCAGCCACTTTTCACTTTGAGGGTGATGCCCAGCCAATGGAGCCACACTGGTCAGGGCTCATCTACTTTTGACTTATGTAAACTTTAAACTTGCCAAGCTTTGAAGGAAAGTCACTTTTTAATTGGGGCAGAAAATTCAAACTGTAAAACATCTATTTCACTAGGCCCCAGTAGCCAAAATAGGAAAAAATTAAGGGCCCAGGTAAATGAAGGTATTTGTCAACTCTCATAGTGTTTTCTGCTTTAAAACGGAGACCCCGTGTAGTATCATTATTAGCCGTGACTTCTGGGCGCCCATCCCCTCTTCCTACTCCCCCAGCTCTTTTGGCTTTCATTTTATATAAGAATGTATAGCCAGGAAGGAGGAATGTTCTTCCCATTCCCAGCCAATTTTTTTCTTGAAAGTTCAGAATATTGCCATTGCTGTACTCTTCATCATCCCATTTCTGCCTGAGATTCTTCTCTGTAGCATATGTGTTCGGATATGCTGCCATTAATTCAAATCATTACTGAGAATCACAGCTGTTACTGTATCAAAGAGGAAACTTTCCATGTAATACACATTTTAGTCAACTTAAAATAAACTAGCTTTAAGTGATTGGAACTACAAGATGGCTTTTTGTTTCCTTGGTTTCCTTGATCTGAATTAGCTATTCCATTAATTCCCCCAGACCATATAATTAGTTTCCCTCCTTCTTATTTAAACAAACACTGAGCACCATGCTAGGCTTTACATTACAGAAATGAATAAAACACAAAAAACCTTCACAGAGATCATAGTGTACATAAAAACACAACCGTAAACATAAAACTCAGTAGTAAAAGGGGTGAAGAGGGGTGATGGAGGTGGTAGGACTGTTTAATGTGAGTTGGCAATGGCAATCAGTAATTGATTTCAGTTTCTAAATGGGCTTAGTGTGTTAGGCTTTTTCCCCTCTGCTTATACTTTTAAAAATAGAAGTTGTAATTGCATTCAGATTACATAAGAGAGTAAGAAGAATAGGAAGCCACCTTCCCACTCCCAGTTCCAATTTCCGCTGTAAATTGTGCCTGCTTTTTATTTTGCTAGCAGTTTCTGCTGATAATGTTTTTATTTATTAGCTCTACCAGGGCTGTCCAACCTGTGGCCCACAGGCCACCTGCGACTCAGGATGGCTATGAATGTGGCCCATCACAAAATCATAAATTTACTTAAAACATTATGAGATTTTTTTGTGATTACATGTTGCAATGTATTTAATGTGTGGCCCGGAGACACCAAAAGGTTGGACACCCCTGCCAGGTAACCTACTTCTGTGAATGATAAGTCTTGTTCCTCTCCTCATTCCCATAGTCTCCCAATTATTTGTTGTTATTTTTACATCATTAAGGTTTTTGCATTTTATTCTGTAATTAAAATTTCTTTTTTGCCTTATTTACTGGTCAATTCTAAAAATTTTAAACCTGGAACTATTTATAATATGATTATATAAACACTTAGAACAAAGTAGAATGGTCTGAAAGAGAAGGAAGTGTAATCCTATGTACATTAAAACTTCAGCAATTGAAAATTTTTGCATGTGTCAAATTCTAGTGAATTTTGATTCATTCATTCATTCATTCATCACTCATTCATTCATTTTTAGTTTCTTCCTCTGAGACCTGTTCAGTTCTGTTGTTCCTTCAATTCCACGATTGCCCGCCCCCCCTACCCGCACTGCCTTGGATTTCTTTTGTGTTTGGTTAGAGCTGTGGTCTTCAGAATGAGGCAGCCACATTAGAGGGGTATGTCAGCATATGCTAGAAATTGTTATTTGTTGTTTCCTTATTATTTTTAATTTTTATTTTGCTATGGTTTATAAAATAAATATGTATACTGAGAGCATATGTTCAAATGTTCTTTTACACATAAAGGTATGCCATACAAAAATGTTTGGAGTTCGTTGGGTTCAGAATACCTTATTAAGTAATTTTCAGTATAGGATGCAGATTTTTCAAGTATTTGCTGTCTGAAGATATTCTTTATTTGGCCTTCATTATTGAGTAAATTTGAATATGGAATTCTAGGTCCAAAATTTTTCCCTTGAAAACTTTACATGTATTTATCCTGTGTCTTAAGGACATTCAGATATCAATGTGACTTGTTCATTTGTTAATAACATGGGAGCTTTTAGGATTTCTCTTTTTTTTTTTTTGGTGGAACTCCTGAAGTTTAACCAGGATGTATGTAGGTATAGATCTTTTTTTTAGTAAGCACTCTTGATACTTGGTGAGGCCTATCTCTGACTCCTTGTCTTTCTTCAGATGATGAAAATAGTCTTCTGGTTCTTTTTTCTCCTTATATATTTCTGTTGTTTCTGTTTTTAATCCCCTGCAGGGGCACCTATTAGGTGACAATTGGATCCCTTCAATCTGATCTCCAGATCCCTAGCTTCTTTTACTGTATTTCCTATATTTTTTGTTTTTCATTTGTGTCCTTAAAAGTAGTTTTTATCTTTTATTTTCTACTTATGTATCAACCACTTTTTAGAGGCAGCTTTTTATTCTATCAAGTAAGTATACTTCATGAGAAAAAACTATAAGTATACCATTCTGTTCCCAAATTGTCTCCACTTCTACCAGGGTTACTTGTATTGGTCTGTTTTGTTTCCTGGTTTTGAATATTTTTCAAATGTCTGTTGTCTTGGGTATTCCATTAATATTTTGGGATGAAAAATTAAGTTCATAAGTAATGGTATCTGGCTGTTACAGTTTTCTCTAAAGTTAGGTACGTGTGCTTCCAGCAGCCTCTCCCCTAACAGTGTAAATGGGCAAAATGTTTTCACACAGTGATCACTCACTATGGGCACGTTGGGAACTTCCACACATATCAAAGTAAGGAGGGCTTTATTTTGTGTAGAGTGCTTTACTATTTAATTTCTGTTAGGAATTATCTCTTCTCACCTTCTTATCCCTAATGTCTGTTATGATATTCAGAGATAGTCCATTCTGTATCCTGTTTGGCTCTCAGGCGCTGGTATTTTCACAAGGAAGGTACCCAGGCAGTTGGCCCAGCTCCTTTAGAGGGCAGTTCTCGGGCTTCGGGTGGCAAAGGCCACGACTGCCAGCCTTGGTAAGGGGAAGGCTCTACTTTTCTCAGATGGCCCACATGCTTTTTCTAAAATAATTACCCTGATGATTACCACTGGCCATTTCCTGCTCTTTGTATTTGTTAAAAGGGTGGTTCTTCTTTGGGCCCCCTTGAAACAGCTGTGGGTAGATACTCCTTTGTATCTTGGATTGTGATTTTCCTTAATTTCTCTGCTAATTTGTTCCCATTTATCTGCCTTGAATTTCTCAATTACTGATTACCAATATCATCCTTTCTTATGTTCCGACCCATTTATGCCCTCATTCTTCTGTAAATGTTTGTTGTCATCTCATTGGTATGCTGGCAAGTACAAGAGACAGATAAGTGTTTTTACTTAACTGCCTTGAGCAGTGAACTGTTCTTAAAGTTCCATCGTAGGTACAATATCTGATCCAGGTATCTAGAAATTAGAAAATTGATAGAAGGCTAATATCTGTCACAAGAGTTTTAGAAGAGGGTATAAATCCCCTTGTTCTGGATTTTTTTAAAAGACGTTTTTCCCCTCCCTCTGGGGGTGAGGGAGGGGACCGTTACTAATGTGCTGGAAAGGGTATCTTTAAGAACATAGGTAGTTAAGTCTGAAACCCAGGCAGGCATTGCCATATTTTAGCATTGTAATCTTGTGCAGGTAACATAGCCTTCTGCAGTCTAGCTTACTCATCTATAACACTGGCAGAAGCAGTTATTACTTCATAGAGTTATTTTAGGAATCAAATTATATACTTAAGCTTGGCTTATAAAAAGTCTTTAAAAAAATCTGTACTCGGTCTTATTAAATTGTTTCTATTCAGGAAAATGTTAGTTTTACATTTTTAGATAGCTTTTTCCTCACAGAACAGATAGGTTTCTGCAGAATTGACTATGCAGTAGTTTACTGTAAAATAAAATTTCACAACAATTCTCTTTGTAATCCCGAAGATGCATTTGTGGAGAAAAATCCCTCTGATTTATGAGTTGAAAACTTTTGGTGAAGCGGTTTGCTGGTGGTTTGCTAGATCAGTAGCAAGCACATTTGCAGGGATTTGGCTCCTGGAGATTTTTGTTCTGTCTTACGAAGCATGTACTGGAATGGTAAGAGCTCTTTGCACGATTAGGCTTATAGGAAGCCAGTGATAACACTCATTGTATTATTTCTGTGTGTGTGCTTCTATAAAGCTATAATAAATGTGATGTATATTTTTATGGTCTTTCTGAATATGTTTGCAGCATCTCCTATCCCACTTCTCCCACCAGTAAGTATCTCAAACTCTGAAGTTTTCCAAAAACTAAGCTTTTCATTCTATCTTGTACACGAATTCCCTTTATTACTAAATTGTTTTCTAAGTCACAAATTTTGATATGTGTAAATCTGCAAAATCTTGTCACTTATACCTCTGCTGTTTTGACTTCCTATATCATGTTAGTTTTACCTGTTTTAAACCTTTGAATGGAATCATATAGCATGTCTGACTTTTTTGGCTTAATACTATGTCTATGAGATTCCTTCATATTGCATGTTGTAATAGATCATTCATTCTCTTTGCTGTATAGTATTCTATTATATGACACTACCACAATTTATCCATTCTGTTGTTAATGAATGTTTGTGTTGTTTTAGTTTTGGGTTGTCATAGGTACTTTAATTGCTTTATTCTGGAGTTCATCTATGAACATATTTGTACACATTATACTCTTGTACATATAAATTAAATGCAAGCTGTTGGATGTATACCCAGCAATGGAATTGATGGGTTGTAAAGCGTTCATTTGTTTGGCTTTAATAGATACTGCAAATAGTTTTCCAAAGTGGTTATACTAATTTATACTTTCACTATTAATACAATTTTAGAAATTCAGTTCTCCACATTTGCCAACATTTATTAGTTTGCCTTTAATTTTAGCCATTCTACTATGTGAGTAGTAGTGTCACACTGTTATCTTAATGTGTTTTTCTGATGACTAATGAAGCTGAACACCTTTTCTTTCATGGGTTCTTTCATGTGTTTCATTGACTTTTTGGATATCCTCTTTTTTTACTTTTTATGTAGTCTTTGGACAATTTTTCTGTTGGAATGCCTGCATGTTTTGTAATAATTTGCAGGAATTCACTTTATATACTGGATGTAAACTCTATATCAGATATCTTATTGCAAATTTCTTCTACCCTGTGTTCTGCTTAAGAAATACTTAAATACCCCAGAATTATAAAGATATTATCTCACATTTTCTCCAAAAGCTTTATCTCTTTACTTTCATATTTATATCTGAAGTATGTCTAGAATTGACCATTGTATATGATATGAAGAAGTCAGTATTTCATTTTTCTGCATGACTAGCCATTTGACCTAGCACCCTTTATTAAAAGACGATCCTTTCTGTACTACACTTCATTATTACCTTTGTCATGAATAAACTGGCTAAAATACGTGGGTCTCTTTCTGGGTTCTTTATTTTCTTCCATTTATTGGTCAGTTTCTGTATTTTTACACCAGTACCACAGTGTCTTAATTTCAATGGCTGTCTTTTGTCTTGATATTTTATACTTATTTCTTATACGTAGGTCTTGATGATACAATCCTTCAGCTTTGTTGTTCTTCAGGATGCTTTGTGTTTTCTTGTCCCTTTTTCATTGCTGTATACATTTTAGAGTAACCTGTCAATATCTACCAAAAGGACTTTTGAACTTTGATTGGGATTGCTTTGAATTTATGTATCAGTTTGGGGAGAATTCTTTATAAGATTGAATTTTCCATTTCATGAACATGGTATATTCCTTCGTTAATTTAGCTTATTTTTACTTTACTCTCAATGTCATTTTGTAGTTTTCATTGTTGTGAACATCCTTAATTAGATTTATTCCTGGGAGAATTGGATTTTTAAATTATACTATATTGGTATCTTTTGAAACAATTATTTTCTGATTGTTTTTTGCTAACATGTAGAAATACAATGGATTTTTGTATGTTGACCTTATATACAGCAGTCTGGGCAAAATTACTTGTTAATTCCATTAGTTTGAACGCAATCATGTTATCTGTGAGTGATAATCATTTCTTTCTTCTGTTGCAATTCTTATGCCTTTTGTTTCTCTTGCCCTAATGTACTGTCTAGAACCTTCAGTACAGTGTTGAATTAAAGTGCTGATGGTGGTCTTTCTTAATCTCACTGGTAACTCCTACAGTAAGGGTATGTTTTAGGACACCTTTTGTAAAATTAAAGAAACTTCCTTCTGTTCTGTTTGTAAAGAGATTTTTATCCTGAATTGGTTGAATTTTATCAAAGGCTTTTTCTGCATTCATCAAGGTGATCATTTTCCCCCTTTTTAGTTCATAAGATAAATTATATTAATAGATTCTGATGTTAATCACCTTTGCATTACTAGAATAAAAAACCCCATTGGTGATGAAATATTGTGCTTTAGTATACTTCTTTATGCAGTGCCAGGTTTGACTTGCTGTTACTTTGTGGAGGATTTTTACTCCTGTGTTCATGAGAGAGAGAGACTTTTCTATATTTTCCTTTCTTGTAATGTTCTTGACAAGTTTTGGTATAAAAGCTACACTGATTTCATCAAAAAAGATGTGAAGTTTGTTTTCATTTCCCATTCTGTGGAAGAGCTCGCGCAGTGAAGCTATCCGTGTAAGTTTTCTTTGGGGGTGGGGGTTAATAACTAATTAAATTTTAATCAAAATTGGACTATAATTTTCTCTTTCATATTGTGTGTCAGTTTGCTATGTTTTGCAAATGATTTTCTCATTTCACTTAAATTATCAAATTGTTGTAAAACTTCATTATCTTTTAGGGTATCATTTTCGGTATTATAAATTGTGTCCCTTCTCTCTTTAATTTGATTAAGCTGACAAAATCTGTCAATTTTATTATTTTTTTCAACTTTGGCTGTGTATTTTCTCTTTGTACATGTTTCCTTATCATTGTTTTCTGCTCATATCTTTATTATTTCTTCATTAATATTTTCTTTGGGTTATACTTTATTTCCCCTAGCTTTTTAGATTGGAAGCCTAAGTTTGTGATGTTTTGCTTTCTTTTCCTGGTATAGGCATGAAAGGTTATAGATTCCCTACACATCGATTTAGTTATGTCTTGAAAGTTTGGAAATTTCTTATTTTTATTATTTAGTTCAAAATATTTTCTGATTTCCATGTGATATCTTTTTTCGCCTATAGATTATTTAATAAATTATTTAATTTCTGGGGACTTAGGTATTTTCTATGTATCTTTTGCTTATTGATTTTAATTTAATTCCACTGTCATTTCAATGATCTGAAGTTTGTAAAGTTTTCTTTGTCATGCAGCAATATGGTCAGTTTTGGTTAAAGTTTTCTGTGTGGTGGGAAGAATTTGCTTTTATTTTTTTTCTTTGGCCGTTGGTTGCCATATTCTCTTCCTCCATGTATATACACACACATACATGTAGGTGTGTCTCTGTGTAGCCTTTAAGATTGTTCTTTTAATTATTGAGAGAAGTGAATTAAAGTCTCCCACTATGATTTTTTAAAATTTATTGTGGTGATGTTGGTTAATAAAATTATGGAGTTTTCACACTGTTAATTTTTGGAACTGATCCTATTATATACAGACATAATTAGAATTATGTTTTCACAGTTGAACTTTTTCCATTTTTTTATTTTCCTTTTTACCTTTTCTAATGTTTCTTGTTTTAAAGTCTGTTTTGTCTGACCTTAGTATAGTTGTACCTGCTTTGTTTTGGATAGGATTTGTAAGGTATGTATTTTTCCATACTTTTAAAATATTAACCTTTCTATACCCTTATATTTAAGTCTTCCTACACAGCAAATAGTTGGTTTTTTCCCCCTCACACAGCTTTCCGTAATGTTAATACCAGATTAAACACCAATTAAATATAAAACCTTTTTATTATATTAAATGATATAACAATATTAAACTTATTAAAACCAAGGAATAACATCGGTATAATACTATTAATGTCAACTAATTGAAGACGCAAATCAGATTTTTACCGGTTTTCCCACTATCGTCTTTTTACTATTACAAGATCTGACATCGCAATTAGTTATGCCTTCAGTTTTCTCTTTATTTAATCAGTCTGATAATTAGAGTATATAGCCTATTTACATATACATGCAATTATTATATATTTATGCCTTTACCATCTTACTATGTATTTGCTTTCTATATTTTTTCCCTTTTTTTTCTTTTTTGTTTTGCTATCTCGCTTTTCTTTTAGTGGCTACTGTAGTATTTATATGCTTCATATACTTATTATAGCTAATGCCAATACTTATGCTTGCCATTTCCCCAAGAATACTAGAACCTTAGAACACTCGTTACATTATTGTTATGCATTTTAACTATAGGTACATTTAAGCTCTGTAAAACATTACAATTATTGTTTTGTTGACCAGTTTTGGAAAATTTCCAGTTATTTAACTTTTCTTGTTGCAACTCCATTCACACATATCTTAGATTTTCACTGTGTCTCATATGTATTTTAGGATTTTTTTAAAAATAATTTTTCTGCTTTAGTGCCGATATCTTTTATTGACCTTTAAAGTTTTCTGGTCCTATCTTTTGCTGTTTAGTCTGCTGTTACACTTAAATATTAATTGTTAATTTCAGGTATTTTCCAGGTCTAGAATTTTTACTTGATTCTTCCTTAAAGAATTAAATTCTTGATAAACTATCACCTATTTTTGATTCTTCTGTCTCTGCTGTAACATATTAAGCACAGTTATTTTAGAGTTCTTCTGACTGTCTAAAAGTTCTTTGGTTCTAATTTGGTACTGTTTTTTTTCCGTAGTTTTCAGTCATATGCATCTGTCTTTTGGAAGCCTGGTAATTATTAATTAAATACCAACCATTATGAAAATTGATGATTCCTTTAAAAAAATTTTTGTTGTTGGTACTATTATAGATGTCGTCAATTTCCCATCTTTTAACCACCTCCACCCAGCCCCTGCCCCCCTTCCCTCTTGCTATCACTACATGGTTGTCTGTATACATGTCTTTTTGGAATCCCTTTTTCTTTCATCCAGTCCTCCCCCACTCCCTTCTGCTCTGAGACCTGTTAGTCTGTTCCATGTATCCATCCCTCTGGTTCTGTTTGGTTCATCAGTTTATTTTGTTCATTAGATTCCACATATATGTGACATCATATGGTATTTGTCTTTGACTGGCTTATCCTTTCCTCTCTTAGTTGTAAATCATAGGGTCTGATAACTTTGAGCAAGTCAGGGACTGTGCAAATCAAGGCTGAACTAAGTCTTTTTGCACATATGGTTTGTCCTTGTACAGGCTGGCTTTTCAGGCCTTCCAGATAACAGCCTGAAGTTTTTAGTTGGGCTTCTGTCTCTGTCAGATCCTGAACTCTCGAATCCTTGTCTTTTCAGCAATATAAGGTATAAGAAAATTTTGCTGTGCTGTTTGGGGGCTTTCTTCTTGGCATCCTGCTCCATGCAGGGCCTGCATTTGGCAGAAATACTAAAGGGTGACTGTGCACGAAGATATTAGCCCCCAAGGTATCCATTTTTATTTCCTACCCCATGAGGCCAAACAAAGTCTTAACTGACTAATTTTTCTACCCCTTGACAGCAGCCCTCAGCCTGAGCAAAGGCTGAGTTCTCACTCTGCATGGTAGCTAGAATCAGCAAATTCTCTTAGAGAAGAAAGTAGCTGTATTCTGTCAACTTGACTTTTAGATTATTGCGTGTTCTATGGAATTTTGGGAACTCCTGTCCTGATTGCTCGAGCAGCTCTAGATGCCTTTAAATGGATAGTTATTTTTCCCCAGGGTTTTCTACTTCACAGTAGAACTATGTTAATCTGCCAGCTATTCCATCCTTCTCAGAAAAAGATCCCATGATAGCATTCAAGTACTTTTTAATATACATTAATTATTTGACTCGGATATTACCACCCTTAACCCCATTGCCAAAATTATTTATCCTCATATGTTACCTGTGAAGTTTCTTGCTATGGGTTTATTCTAGTACTTACTTTGTATTATGTGTAAGTAAGGATTTATATACAGGGCACAGCACAAGTAACACCCCCTTTTTATTACAAAACCTTTTATTACAAAATCATAAGCATGTAATTCTGTAACGTAATATCACACTGAAGCATACCATATAACATTTTAGGTGAAATGATCAAATTAAAACTATAAATTATCACACACATATTATTACCCTAACGACCACACTCCAGCAAGCCTTACTTTTATAGGACCCTGCATTTCATGTTATCACTCACCAGGCATGGAAAAATAAGATGCAATAATCCTTTAACAGACAAAGGAGAGGCCCAGTGTCTGTAAGATTATATAATTCATGACAAAGCAGTAGTTCACATTGGTCTGTGTATATAACCTTTGCTGTTAAAATCTGTGCTTTAGTTTGTGGACTTTCTATAATTTGCTTGCTTCCTTTAGAAACCAGCTCAGGGACTATCTTCACAACATCCTTCCTGGCAAAAATACTCCATTATTACTCTACATTTTATTATCATATTATCATATTGAAAGTATCCTAACATGCATTATCTCCCTTAACATATTATAGTTTTCTCCAGTGTAGGGACTATATGTTACTCATCTTTGTACTTTAAGGTCCCTTAGAAAATACAATATATATAGCATATAATAAATGCTTATTATACCCACATGAAATCATCATATGCTTATTTCAAAGACATTTTAAGAAATTTATGATACACCTATTTGTTTTATCACCTTTGTAAACATTGACTGTGGTCTAATTATTCTTCCTGATAATAGTCTTAGAAAAACTGTGGAACATTGTATATATTGTTACATATTAATTCATTTCCTTTCACTATCTAATCATTGTCATTAGCTATATAAAATTGCTTTGACCTCAAACAGTATTTTCAGTTATAATTTTATGAGGCAGTAAAGATAACTTCTAACATAAATATGGTATTTTACAGTTATAGAGTAACTTACATTTTATTACTTGAATAATTAATAAAAGTGTTATATGATTAACATTACAATTGATTAAGCTAGCACCTGGAAGACTTGAGTCTTCTCTTTACAGATAACACTAAAAAGAGATTGCAGGAGAATCAAGATGGCAGAAGAGTGAATGGAAGTCACACTGACCTCCTCCCAGGACCAATCTAGAATTACAACTAAATTGTGGAGAAATCACCCAGGACAAATAATTGAACAATAGTGAGAGAGAAGCCTTATAACCTTGGATAGACAGAAGAATTAGTTCAGCACAACCTGACTGGTAAGGAGTGCGGCAGAGACACAAGAAGGCTGGCTGGGCACCCGCAGGCAGCAGCGCCAGAGAGGGATATTTAAGGGGCCAGTTGGATCCCCCGACAAGAGCGGGGTCTAAACCATAAGCAGGGATCCCCAGCCTACAGCACCAGAGCCCAAAAAGCACACAGATAACAGCCAGCTGGGAAAAGCGGCAGGGTCACTCTCTGCCAGAGGCGGCTGGAGACTGAAAGAGCCATTTAAAGGGCCAACACATAGATTTTCATTTGCAGCCACTTACCCTGGGCTCCAACAAAGGAGGGGCAGAGTGATCTAGAGACTCCTGAGGAGAAACTGGGGACGGGGGCTTTGCGGGGATCCCGGTGCTGAGTCATACCCCAGGTGGCAGCAGACATCACGCTCACACAGACCACTCCCCTCCAAGCAGCAGCCGCCTGAGGGGAAACATTAGCCCCCGCCCCAGGAGGGATTCTGACTCTCCCTGTGGTGCTTAAGCCTGACTTGCTGAGCTCAGAGTGACTAGATTAACAACAGAAGGAGACAGCCACAGACAGTAGATCCCAGGAAGTCTCGACCAGGCTGCTTAAGGTCAGATGGGGTCAACATCTGACATCAAAGAGGCGGATCCAGAAAGAAAAAACAGCGGTAAATACTAGAGGCTCTAGAGACGAAATCCACTGTGGTCTTCTCCATCATTTGCAATATTTTCTTTACTACATAGCTTTTTAACATTCATTTTTGTCCATCAAGTTGGTGCATATTAAGTCACTAGATTTTATACTGTAGTCTATTTCTCTCCTTTCTTATAATAGCCTTAATCTCTTTACAGTCTTTTAATATTGGTTCATTTATTCATAGTGGGATTGCAGGAGGGAGTTATTTCTGTGGTCATGGGTTTGTTCCCCGAGCTTTTTGGTATTGCTTTGGTAGACAAATAATGGGAAGGCAAAGAAACAATCCCTAACTGAAAGTAAATGAGGAATCCTCAGAAAGGCTACTAAATGAAATAAAGGCAAGTAAAGTATCAGATATTGAGTTCAAAACAATGATTATAAGGAAGCTCACTGAACTCAGTGAGCTCAGTGAGAATTACAGAAAACTACAGGGAAACTATGAGGAACTTACTGCAAACTATCAGCATGGAAAAGGACATAGAAACCATCAACAAGAATGAAGAGGAAATGAAGAATACAGTTTCTGAGTTGAAGAACACAGCAGAAGAAATCAAGGCAGGCTAGATGAAACAGAGAATCGAATCAGCGAGCTGGATGACATGGTAGAAAAAAAACTCCAAGAAAAAGCAAATAAAGGAAAAAAGGCTCAAAAAGAATGAAGAGGTATTAAGGGAAATGCAGGAGAACATGAAATGTAATAATAGCCGTATAATAGGAATACGAGAAGGAGAAGAAGAGGAGCAAGGGATAGAAAACCTGTTGGAAAGTCCAGGAAGCACAGAGGGTTGACAAAAAAAAAAAAAAAAAAAAAATAGGGGGAGGCTAAGAATAGCATAGGAAATTAAGAAGCCAAAGAAGTGATATGTACAGCTCATGGACATGAACTAAGAGATGTGGGGATGATTGGATGGGGTGCAGGGCAGAGGGGTTAAAGGGGGGAAAAATAGGACAACGGTAATAACATACTCAGTAAAATATACCAAAAACAAATTCTTTTTTAAATCAAATCCAAAAAGAAAAAAAGATTACAGATCTCAGAAACATGAGTCATATTTTATAACTGGATAGAATACTGATACTATTCTTCAGATGCTGTGATTTTTAAAATAATCTGTTTTGCTTGATAATTCACATATCTCATTCATCTAAAAGTTCAATAGCTAACACACTAGGAATAGTGTACAACTATTCAAAAGGCTTAATAGTTTTTCTTTTGAGATTCATTGAAAATAATGTTTAGTACTTTATAATAGTGGCCAATTTAGACTCAATGGTTAGAGAAGAAACTTTATAATTGCTTCGATTATTTTTCAGTCACAAAAGAAATATGTGTATAGATGAATGTGGACATGTATGTAATATGTATTTTTAATGAGGTAAAATTTATATAACAAAATTCAAACAGTTTTATAGTATACAATTCAGTGATGTTTAATACAGTGACTGCAACCAGCACCACTGTCTAGTTTCTTTACTCCAAAAGGAAACTATATCCACTGAACACTGAACCCCTAATTTTTCTTCCCTACAACCTTGGACAACCACTAATATGTTTTCTGTATATAGCCGTCTATTCTGGATGTTTTATACAAACGAAATCATAATGTGTGGCCTTTTGTGTCTGGCATTTTTCACTTGACATGATATTTTGAGGATCATCCATGTGTAGCATATATCACTACTTTATTACTTTTTATTGCTACATAATATTTCATTGTGTGGATATGTCACAGTTTCTTTATCCATTCATCTGTTGATGGTCATTTGGAGTGTCCACCTGTAGATTGATTATTACCTAGTAACCTTTAGGCTATTGTGAATAGTGCTGCTATGAATATTCATGTAAAAGTTTTTCTTTGAATATTCTTTTTTATTATTTTTGGATGTGCATGATCTGTCCAGAAAGTATCCAGCCACGTGCTCTGAAAAATAGAGACGTTTATTGAAGAAGATACAAGATACAAGAAACATTGTACACAGGATAATAACACCTCAGTCCCCTTCAAAGTAGGCACCTTGGAACCTCACACAGTTTTACCAGTTGCCATCAGCTGCCCTGTCTTGTCTCCCTGAATCTCATGGATGGTTTAAAATCTCTTCCCTTTCAAAGGTGATTTTAGTTTTGGGAAAAGGCAGAAGTCTCAGGGTGCCAAATCAGGGCTGTAGAGGGGCTGAGTCACCTGGGTGATGGGATATTTCCCCAAAACACTCTGCATGAGACGTGATGCATTAGCTGGTGCATTGTTGTGTTGAAACTGCCAATCACCAGTTGCCCATAACTTCATCCTCCTTAATCATCTGAATAGTTTCCCCAGAGGAATGTTCAAGCTTAACACAAAATTTGATGCAGATTTGTTGTTCTGTTGGCTCAGTCATTTTTAATGCGGTGGTCACGCAGTACACATGTCATCTCTACACACTCAGTGGCATCTATTGCCCCCACTGACTAGTACAGTGAAGTCATCATTGTCCGCACATGTGCATTCCAGGCCACTCTGCTTGGCTACCTGGTTACATTGATGCTGTGCAAACCATTTTCCATTATATTAACAATGGTTGGACTTTTTCTGCACAGACCTTGCAAATGTTTATTCCAATCACAAAAGTATTGCTTTTCTTTATAAGTAAAACCAGGATACGTCACATTTAATGTTTTTAAAAGAGGTATATTTAAAACTTGGAGGAATCTTTCATTTATTTGCTAATCCATGTAGATATTACTCTCTAGATCTTATTTTGGTTGTCCTGTCTCTTTTTGCAGGCTTTTCTGTAAGAATAAGAATAGGAAATCCTGAGCATTTTGAATGTAGTAGATAGTCTACTGTTTATTTATTTTTTTTCTTTTGAAGAAAAGGAGAAATAGAATACTAGAAATAGCACTGAAATGAATATTGGGAGATCTTTGTCTTCTAATTATCTAAGTGTAAACGTAGATAATTTATTTCTCTAGTTTCAATTAATTTTGTATCTTGGTCCTCATCTGTAAATTTAAGAGTGGCACCAGATAAGGGCTATTGCAGCTGTATAATATCAGGAGATTTCTCAGTTCATTGTGTTGTGCTACAAGTACATTATATGATACGAAGTTTTTTGTATGTGAAGAACATTCATAAATATTTAGAAAGTTACATAAATACATTTGGGTGAGTGTATTAGTATAGATACCATTATTGAAAAGTGAAATTTACATAAATAGTCACCATAAAGGATTCTTTTAAGAACTTAAAGTTCTATTTTTCAATTACAGATTATATTCATTATTATTTTTATTAGTTTTAGGTGTACTCTAGTGGTTAGACAGTCATCTACTTCACAAAGTGTTCCCCCAGATATTTCCAGTACCTACCTGGTACCATACATAGTTATCACAATATTATTGACTGTATTCCCTTTGCCGTACTTTATATCCATGTGACTATTTTGTAACTACCAATCTGTACTTCTTAATTCCTTCACCTCTTTTACCTGGTCCTCCAAACCCTTTCTCCTCTGGCAACCACCAGTTCACTATATGGTATTTGTCTTTCTCAGATTTATTTCATTTAGCATAATACCCTCTAGATTCATCTATGCTGTCACAAATGGTAAGATTTTATTCTTTTTTTACAGTCGAGTAACAGTTCAATGTACAGGGCAGGGAAAATAGATTTACAGTTGTGAGTTCTTGTATTATATTTTATTAATTATTTTATTATTTTCCATCTGAACAACCGTAAACCTCTTTTTGCCCAATCCTGTATGGATGGACCATGACTTGTTTACCCACTGCCTGTTGATGGACACTTTGGTTGCTTCCATATCTTGGCTGTTATAAATAACACTGCAGTGAATGTAGAGGTGTGTGTATTCTTTCAAATTAATTTTTTTTTTCTTTAGACTTACACCCAGAAGTGGACTCGCTGGGTCATAAGGCAGTTCCATTTCTAATTTTTTGAGGACCCTCCATACTGTTTTTCATAGTGGCCGCACGAATCTGCACTCCCACCAGTAGTGCACAATATTTCCCTTTTCTCCACATCCTCGCCAACGCTTGTTGTTTGTGGATTTATTTATGATAGCCATTCTGACATGCGTGAGGTTTTAATTTGCATTTTAGTGACTGTTAATGACTAGTGATGTTGACCATCCTTTTATATGTGTATTGCCTACCTATGTGTCCTCTCTGAAGAAGTATCTGTTCCAGTTCTCTGCTAATTTTTTCCAAATTATAGAGTGTTTATTTAGAAAGTTACAGAGGTAAGAGTTCCAGCCAAGATGGGGGCATAGATAGATATGCTTTGCTTCCTTGCACAACCGGAAAAAGGATAACAACCTATTTAAAAGCAAAAAACAACCAGAACTGCCAAGAAACCAAACTGTATGGAAATCTGACAACCAAAGTGTTAAAGGAGAAACATTCATCCAGACTCGTAGGAGGAGCAGAGACAGGCAGTTGGGTCAGAGAGGACTTGGGGCAAAATGGTGGGATGGCAGACTAGGCGGTCCCACATTCACGTGCGGATAACCAGGGGTGGGAACAACTGGGGAGCGAGAAAAAACGTGTAACCCAGGGTTTCGGCATGGGAAACTAAAGCCTCAAAACCTGTGGCTGTGAAACCTGTGGGCTCCGACGTCAGTACAAACCTCCATTCTCAAGGGGGGTGGTGGGGGGCAAAGGATTCTAGAATGTGCAGAAGCCCACCCACCTGGGAATCAGTACCTGAAAGGGCACAGTCTGCTTGTGGGAATCGAGGGAAGTGATGGTAAGTGGGGAGAGAGCCGAGCAAGTGGCATTGTTCCATCTCTGACCTCTCCCCCACAGACAGTGCCACAACTCAGTGAAGTGGGTTGCCCCACCCTGCCGTATACCTAAGGCTCCATAACAGGTGTGCCGGGACGAAGCAGTGTTGCTGAGATGAAAGAACAGATCAAAACTCCAGAAGAAGAACTAAGCAACAAGGAGATAGCTAACCCATCAGATACAGAGTTCAAAACACTGGTAATCAGGATGCTCACAGAAATGATTGAATATGGTCGCGGAATAGAGGAAGAAATGAAGGCTATACAAAGTGAAATAAAGAAAAATATACAGGAAACCAACAGTGAAGAGAAGGAAACCATGACTCGAATCAACAATTTGGAACAAAAGGAAGAAATTAACATTCAACTATAACAGAATGAAGAAACAAGAATTTTTTAAAATGAGGCAAGGCATAGGAACCTCTGGGACAACTTTAAGTGTTCCAATGTCTGAACCATAGGGATGCCAGAAGGAGGAGAGGAAGAGCAAGAAATTGAAAACATATTTGAAAAAATAATGAAGAAAAACTCCCCCAATCTGGAGAAGGAACTAGACAGGCAAGTCCAGGACACTCAGAGTCCCAAAGAAGTTGGATCCAAGAAGAAACAAACCAAGGCACATCACAATTACCCAAGATTAAAGAGAGAGTCCTAAGGAGAGAATCTTAAAAGCAGTGAGAGGAAAGGAGAGAGTTACCTACCAAGGAGTTCCCATAAGGCTATCTGCTGATTTCTCAAACCTTACAGGCAAGAAGGGGCTGGAAGGAAATACTCAAAGTCATGAAAGCCAGGGACCTACATCCAAGAATACTCTATCCAGCAAAGCTACCATTTATAATGGAAGGGCAGATGAAGTCCTTCCCAGATAAGGTAAAGTTAAGGGGAGTTTATCATCCCCAAGACCTTATAGGAAATATTAAAGGAACTTATCTAAGGAAAAGAAGATCAAAAACTATGAACAGTAAAATGGCAGCAAACTCACCACTATCAACAGCTGAACCTAAAACAAAAACAAATATTAAGCAAACAACTAGCACATGAACAGAATCACAGAAATGGAGATCATGTGGAGGGTTATCAGTGGTGTGGGGGAGGAGAAGAATGGGGAAAAAAGGTACAGGGAATAAGCAGCATAAAAATGGTAGGCACAAAAAGGACAAGGGGAGGTTTAGAATAGTATAGGAAACGGAGAAGCCAAAGAACCTAATATCTAAGACCCACGGACATGAACTAAGGTGCTGGTGCAAGGGGAGATGCAGGGCAGAGGGGAATAGAGGGGAGAAAAAAAATGGGACAACTGTGATAGGATAATCAAAATATACTTTTAAAAAATCTTAAAAAGAAAAAGTTACAGAGGTAGTAGAAGTGAACCAGCTGGGCTGCGTAGGCTCAGGAAGGAAGTTAACAGAGGCAAAAGAAGGGCCCTTGGAGTTTAAGAAAGAGAAAGTTGAAGGTAACATCCTGGTGGGTGATGAAAAGCAGGAAGGGAATGCCCCGGGTATGCTCCCGACAGGGAGAATGTGCCTCTCTGATTATTTTTTAATTAGATTGTTTGTCATTTTGATGTTGACTACAATGAGTTTGTTATAAATTTTGGATATTACGACGATATCAGATGTATCATTGAATATCTTTTTCCATTCAGTAGATTTTTTCATTTTTTTGATAGTTTGCTTTGCAAAAACTTTTTTGAATGATGTAGTCCCATTTGTTTATTTTTCTTTTGTTTCCCTTGCCTGAGGAGATGTATCAGAAAAAATATTGCTAGGAGATATGTCAGATTTTACTATCTATGTTTTCTCTAGGAGTTTTATGGTTTCTAATCTTACATTTAATTAAGTCTTTAATTCATTTTGAGTTTATTTTTGTATATGTTGTAAGAAGATAGTCTAGTTTCATTTTTTGCATGTTATCTGTTCAATTTTTCCAGCACCATGTATTAAATAGACTGTCTGTTCTTGCCTCCTTTGTCATGTATTAATTGGCCATATAGGTGTGGGCTCTCTGTTTTGTTTATCTGTATGTCTGTTTTTATGCCAGTACCATGCTGTTTTTGATTACTATACCTTGTAAGTATAGTTTTATATCAGGTAATGTGATAACTCCAACTTTGTTCTTTTTTCTCAAGATTGCTATGGCCGTTCAGGGTCTTTTGTGGTTCTACGTAAATTTTTGGATTATTTGTTCTAGTTCTGTGAAATACACTGTTGGTATTTTGATACAGGATTTGTTGAATCTGTAGATTACTTTGGGCAGTATGAACATTTTTAACAGTATCAGTTCTTCCTGACCATGAACACGGCATATGTACTCTCATTTATTTGTATCCTTTTCAATTTCTTTGTTCAGTGCCTTGTAATTTTTAAAATACAGATCTTTTGCTTTCTTAGTTAAATTTATTCCTAGAAATTTATTCTTTTTAAATTCAATTTTAAATGGTACTTTTTTTTAGTTTTTTGATAATTCTTTATTGGTGTATAAAAGTGCAACTGAATTCTGAATATTTTGTATTCTGCTACTTCACTGAATTCATTTTTCAGTTCTAGTAGTTTTTTTTTTTTTTAGTGGTACATTTAGGGTTCTCTCTATATAGTATTATATCATCTTCAAATAATGACAGTTTTACATGTTCCTTTCCAATTTGAATGATTTTTATTTCTTCTTGTCAGATTGCCATGGCTAGGACTTCCAGTACTATATTGAGTTAGAGTGGTAAAAGTGGACATTCCTGTCTTGTTCCTGACCTTAAGGGAAATGTTTTTAGTTTTTCCACCTTGAGTATGATGCTAGCTGTGAGTTTGTCATATATGGTCTTCATTGTGTTGAGGTGTGGTTCCTCTCTTCCCACTTTGCCAAGATTTTTCATCATAAATGAGTACAGGATTTTGTCAAATGCTTTTTCTGCACCTATTGACATGATCATATGATTTTTATCCTCCTCGTGTTTGTGGTATATCATATTAATTGATTTGCAGATGTTGAACCCAGCATGCACCCCAGGAACAAATTCCACTTGATCATGATGTATTATCTTTTAAATGAATTACTGGCTTTGGTTTGCTAATATTTTGTGTAGGATTTTGCATCTATATTCAGTAGGAATATTGACCTGTATTTTTCCTTGTAGTGTCTTTTTCTGGTTTTGGAATTAGGTTAATGCTGGCCTTATAAAATAAATTTGGGAGTCTTCCCTCATCTTAAATTTTTTGGAATAGTTTCAGAAGAATAAGTGTTAGTCTTTGACTATTTGGTAATATTCATCTGTGAACTATTTGGTGTGGGACTTTCGTTTGCTGGGAGTTATTTCATTATTGCGTTGATTTCATTAGTTGTGATCAGTGTGTTCAGATTTTCTGTCTCATAGTGGTTCAGTTTTGAAAGATCGTATGTTTCTAGAAATTGGTCTTTTTCTTCCAGGTTGTCCAATTTGTTGGCAGATAACCTTGCAATAATTTCCTACAATTGTACTTCTGTGGTGTCAGTTCTTTTTTCATTTTGAATTTTGTTGTGGGTGAGTATTCCCCCCCCCCCTCATGAGTATAATTAAAGGTTTGTTAGTCTTGTTTATCCTTTCAAAGAATTCTTGTTTTCATTGATCTTTTACATTGTTTCTTTTAGACTTTGTTTTGTTTATTTCCCCTCTGATCTTCATTATTTCCTTCCTTCTGCTCACTTTGGGCTTCATTTGTTGTCCTTTTCCTAGTTCCTTTAGGTGTAAGGTTAGGTTGTTTATTTGAGGCTTTTCTTCTTGAGTTAGACCTGCATTGCTGTGAATTTCCAGGCTGCTTTCACTGTTTTTTATAGATTTTGGTGGTGGTGTGGTTTCATTTTCATTTGTATCAAGGTATCCTTTGTTATCTTCCTTGATCTCATTGTTTATTTATGTTATTTAGCCTCTATATGTTTTCGTGTTTTTCAGTTTTTTCCATCGTGGTCGAAGATACCTGATACGATTTTTAATCTTGTTAAATTTGAGACTCGTTTTGTGTTTTAACATGTGCGCAATCCTAGAAAATGTTCCATGTGCACTTGAAAAGAATTTAGATTCTGCTGCTTTTGGGTGAAATGTTTTGAAAATATCAAATCCATCTGATCAAATATGTTGTTTAAGGCCAGTGTTTCCTTATTGACTCTTTTGTCTGGAAGATCTATCCATTGATGTCATAGGGTGTTAAAATTCCATACTATGACTACATTACTGTCAATCTTTTTCTTTATGTCCATGAAGATGTGTTTTATACTGTCAATTATCATCAGTTTGGCTCAGATAAACTCATTAAAAGCTCAAAAAAAATTTTGTTTTATATATTTAGGTGCTCCTATTGGGTGGGTAAAGCTTACAAGGGTTATAACTACTTTTTGGATTTATCCGTTTATAATTGTGTAGTATTATTGTCTCTTATAGCCTTTTTTTAAAAGTCTGTTTTATCTGATATCAGTATTGCTAACCCAGCTTTTTTTGTTTCTTTCCATTTGCATGAACTATCTTTTTCTATCCCTTTACTTTTAGTTACTATGCATCTTTTGTTCTGAGGTGGGTCTCTTATAGAGAGTGCATGTATATGGGTCTGGTTTTCTGTTTAGCTACCCTCTGTCTTTTGTGTGGAACATGTCTTTTGTTTGGAACATATAATCCATTTACATGTTAAGTGATTATTGTTAAGTACATATTTATTGCCATTTTATTCTTTGTAACTATGTCCCTCTTTTGCTTTTTTCTTCTTCTTAAGTTTATTTAATACATCTTGTAATACCGGTTTGGTGGTAACGAACTCCTTTAGCTTTTTCTTGTCTGGAAAGCTTTTTATTTCATCTTCACAATTTTAATTAATAGTCTTGGTGTGCATAGTTCTCTTGGTTGTAGATTTTTACTTTTCATCACTTTGAATATTTCATGCTAAACCTTTCTGGACCGAAATGGTCTGTTGAAAAATCATCCAGTGACAGCACTCTTTTAGAGATTTGTAACCATCTCTCTTTCTCTTGCTGCTTTTCAGATTCTCTTTTTGTCTTTAACCTTTGCCATTTTAATTATGATGTGTCTTGGTTTGGGGTCCCCTTTGGGTACATCTTTTTGGAGACTCTGCTTCTAGGATTTGTGTGTCTTTTTCCTTCACTAGGTTAGGAAGGTTTTCAGTCATTATTTCTTCAAATATCTTTTCGATTTCCTGCTCTCTCTTCTCCTTCTGGCACTCCTATGGTGCAGATATTGTTATGCTTTATGTTGCCCCAGAGGTCCCTTAAACTGTTCTCAGTTTTTTGTTTTTCTCAATTTTCTTTTTGCTGCTCGGATTGGGTGTTTTCTGCTGTCTTATCTTCCAAGTTGCTGATTCAGTCGTATGCTTTATTTAGTCTGTTCTTGATTCCTTCTAGTGCATTTTTCATGTCATACCGTATTCTTCATTTCTGACTGGTTCTTTTGTTTGGTTTCCTTGTCTTTTTTTATGTTTAGTGTCTCTTTGTTTTAGTTCTCACTGAATTCATCATCTTTTTCTTTAGGTTCCTTCAACATCCCTGTGACAATTGTTTTGAATTCTGTGTGTCTGGTAGATTGCTTGCCTCCATTTTATTTAATTCTTTTTCTAGACAGTTCTCCTGGTTTTTTATCAGGGGCACGTTTCATCATCTTCAGATTTGGCTATTTCTCTGTATTCATTTCTGTGTATTAGGTTGATCTTCTATACCTCCAGTCTTGGTATGGTGTCCTTATATAGTAGGTGACACAGTCTTCCTGATCGCCTGAGTTAGGTGCTCCAGGAATGTTCTTTGTGTGGGTTGTATGAACCCTCCTGTTGTTGAGTCTTGACTCATGTTGGCCTGTTTGTGGGTGCGATTGCCCCCCCTGGCTGGCTACTATAAGCATTGACCCCAGCCACAGTGTGTAGGGCTGACACCACAAAGCAGAATTTGCCTAAGCAGGGCCTGGTGCCTGCCAAGATTTCTCTTTGGTTGTGCTGCTTATGGAGATAATTCGGTAGTAATCTGATGTGGTCTGAGTCCTTCCATTGGATGCGTTGGTTCTGGGACCTCTTGGGAGAAACTTTGGTGCAGGTCAATGTCAGATGCTGCTTGTGAACCGCCCTGGGCTGTTTAGAGCTACAAAGCAATCTATAGTTTGTGATGTTGTGCTGGACCTGAGTGTGTGTGGGAGGGGCCAAGCCTGAGCACGAAGGCCAGTTTTCACCAGCACTGAATCTGGGGCCAGGTCAGCAAAAGGCCCAAGACACCTCAAGATTTGCCTCCACTTGCCTGTTAGTCTCAGTCACTGAAAGTCTTTGGCAGTATGTGAGTTGCGTGAGGCAGGTCCTCAGTGAGTCACTAGATGTGGATAAGTGATGTTCACCAGACTGATATTTACTCCAGCTCAGGGCTGGTTCTGGGTCTGAGGCTACTCAGCAACAGTACCAGCCCACCAAGGTTGTCTGCCACATGCCAGGTGCCTCTGGACCTTTGTGTTCAAGTGGGGTCTCTGGGAGTCATTCAGGGAAGGCCAGCAGAGTTCATTAGGTTCAAATGGAACAAGACTTTTGGCTGTGTGAAAGGAGGGGTGTGCACAGGAACAGTGGCACAGTTGGGCTTGTGAGGGAAAAATGGCCTCCGCCCTGGAGCTATACAACTCAGTCTTTCCCAGAGTCTGCCCTGACCTCCTCTAGAGACTTCTAAAAGAATGTGTACTGCGGGTCTAGGCTGGCTACAGCCAGCCCGCAGTATTGCAGAGTTCAAGCTCAGCAAGGTGGAGCCACCATGATTAGATCCATCACGACGATGGAATTAATGGATCTCCATAGATGGGGTTAGTGACTCTCTTGGGGCGCAGTGTCACGTGGGAATGCAGAGCCCCTCAAGTGTGCAGGACATGGGTTACTGCTGCTCTGGAGTGCTGCAGGGGGAGGGAAAATGGCCCCCGCCTCAGAAGCATACAACTTAGTCTCTGACAATCCCCAAGTTCGTCCTGCAGAGACCACCAGGAAAGTCTGTACCGAGCTGATTCTTCCGTAGCGTGAGCTTGGCAGGGTTGGGGGACAGAGAGTCAGCAGGTTGGGCAGTGCAGTCTTCCAGTCTGATGCAGTATGGAGGGTAGTGCTTAACCCTGGAAAGATGGCATCTGTGGGCAGTGTTGTAGAGGGACTCAGCACAGGGACCCTGGAAGCTCTCTTCGGCTTGCTTTTCAGAGCTACACAACCCAGTTTGTCTTCGCACCACTCCCATCCACTTCGATTTGCGCTTCCTCTGTCAAAGCCCAGAGTAAGTGGCTTAGAAGGAACTTTTTACACTGGCTCTTTAAGAGGTCTCACATGTTTCTAGAAGACTCCGCATCTCACCCTGGCAGAGAGAAACCCCACTGATATTCACAGCCAGATGTTAATATGGGCTCCTCTTTCTACCTCTGGTTCTCTGGGCTAGGAAGCCCACAATGTGGGGTTGAGACCCCACCCTTCTCAGAGGGGACCTTTGCAGATGAGATATCCCTCTAGATTGTCAACTGCTGCATGTGGGAGCAGGGCCAGCCCTTTTCTCATCTCTGCCCTTCCTACCATTTTCTATGTGACCTCTGTAAATCCTTTGTTATAAGACTTCTGTTCAGCTACCCTTCTGTTGGTTATTCAGGCTGATTGTTTTATAATTTAATTATAATTCCAGTTTGGATCTGGGAGGAGGTGAGTATAGCTCTCACCCACTCTGTCATCACCTTGGATTCCCCCCATAAAAGAGGACTTTAAAAATTGTTCCATTTGAAATACTTCCTTTCAGCTTTTCACTACTGAGTATGGTGTTGGCTGTGGGCTTATAATATATGACCTTTATTATATGATGGTATGTTCTCTCTATACACTACTTTATTGAGGGTTTTGTCATGAATGAGTGTTGAATTTTGTCAAATGGTTTTTCGGCATCTGTTGAGAGGATTATATGATTTTTATCCTTCATCTTGTTAATTTGGTGTAGCGCTCTGACTGCTTTGCAGATGTTGAACCAGCCTTGCACCCCAGGAATAAATCCCTCTAGACCATGGTGTGTGATCCTTTTAATGTATTGTTGAATTTGACTCACTAATGTTTGTTGAGGATTTTTTGCATCTGTGTTCATCAGGGATAATAACCTGTAATCAGTGAATCAATCAATCAGTTTGTCTCTCTTTCTCACTCTCTCACTCTCTCACTCTGTCTGGTGTCCTTGTCTAATATTGGAATAAGGGTAATTCTGGCCTCATAAAATGAGTTTAGAAGAGTTGTCTTCTGTTTTTTTCAAAGAGTTTGCAAAGATTTCATGTTAATTCTTCTTTGAGTATTTATTCACTTGTAAGGGTGTCTGTTCTTGTACTTTTGTTTTCTGAGAGTTTTTTGATTACTCATCCAATTTTAGTACTAGTCTTACGATTTTTTTTATTTTTCATGATTCATTCTTTGTAGGTTGAATATATCTAGGAACTTAACCTTTTCTTCTAGGCTTTCTGATTTGTTCGCATAGTAGTATGATCCTTTGTATTCTGTGGTATCAGTAATTATATTTCCTCTGTCATTTCTGATTTTGAGTCCTCTTTTTCCCTAGTGAGTCTAGCTAAAGCTTTGTCAATTATCTTTTCAAAGAACCAGATGTTACTTTCATTGAGCTTTTCTGTTGCTTTTTTCATCCCTATTATCATTTATTTCTGCTCTTGTTTTTTCTCTTCTACCAACTTTGGATTTCATTTGTTCTTTTTCTAGTTCCTTGAGGTGTAAAGTTAGGTTAAGTTTTGTTTTGTTTTGTTTTCATTTGATCATCGGGCTCTAGTGGCTAAAGGGGTGGACAGTTTGCATTCTTAAGTCCCATGGGGTTGTGGCAATTGGAGAGACAGTTTTGGCATGCTGGGCCCCAGCACATTGCACAGATAGCAGACCAAGGCATACTTTCCAGTCTCTGAAAGAGATCTTTTTCTTGTCCTGGACCTTTGGCCAGAGGGGCAGGCTTCAGGTTTGGCCCACGTCTAGTGTCCTACATAGCTGCTCTCAAGGATTGTAGATTCTGGACACCATCTTGATGCTCTCCCTCTGCCTTGCTCCAGCTTTCTGGTATCTCCAAGAAAAGAGATTTTATTCTGGAGCCCCTCTTTTTGCAGCTGACACCCAGAGGATACCTCCAGATCATCTGGCTCTAATGGGTAGTGCAGCTTCCATTTGTGGTCCCACAGGACTGTATATATTTGCGTAATTTTAAAAGCTGCTACCTGAGATCCTGGCTGCCAGTCATCCTGTATCTAGGTGCTGACATCTTCCCATTTGGGATACTGACAAGTCTTGGCATATACTTAACTGCTGGGAGCTTTTAAAAAATAATAGGCTCCTTGGACAAGCACAAAGGCTTGAGAGACAACCAGGAGATAAGGCAGGGTTGAACAAGGTTCATTTACACAAGGTCGCTGCTTAAAGTTTAGTGCAGATTTTTGATGTGCTTCTTCATTTGTAGTTTAAAATCTATAGGTCCTTTTGATTTTATGTATCTTTCAGGTGGCTTTCTTCAATCTTTGTTTTCTCATTCTACGCTGTTGTTTCATTGGTATAGCCAAGTATTTTCTTCTCCATTTTAGATGAAATCCTTTTTTTCCCCCTAGTAGTTTTTTTTTATAGGAGTCATGTGGTTCTCTTTCCTCATTAATTATTCTTAAATGAAAAGAGGGTTCTACAGACTTGAGTCCCTACGTTGCAATGTAATAATGAAACTCTCCCCCCTCTCGACACCCCTGCAAAGTCTCCTACTTATGTAGCTCTTATATTTTGCCTCTTTTATAGACTTTGTAAGTTTCATCTAGTTGTTAATGTCCTGACCGGATTGTGGAGAAATATTTATGCATCCAAATGAATGTAGTATGAGAAAAGCAAACTTGGAAGAAATTTTATGTTATGGTACATATTATCTGATAGGGATAACAATCTAACGGAGTTAGACTTTTGTGGGAATCTATATAATTCTTCCTATACACCATATACCAGTTAGGTCCCATCTGTGTTTCAGTTGGTCAAAACTTTGGGGTCTACCAGATGAATGACTAATATTTGTAATTTTCAGGGCTCTTCTGATTTTATAACCATTTAAATTTTTGCAAATAGGTCAATGAAAAGATGAAGGAAGGTGAATCAGATAGTGTTTCCATTTTTTTTGTGATTTTATGTTTATGATTGGAGTATTAAGCTAAAGTTTTGATTCATGTTACTTTGGTAAGTCTCCTTTTATAAAATAATATGTTATCTATCAGTATTAAGTTTATTTAGATTTTTAGGGTTATGTTACAGAGACCGATTTTATTTCTTAAAAATTATAAAAATAAGGAAATCCTTGTACTCATATAATCTAATTTGGGAAAGGAATTGTTTTACAATTATTTAAATTTTTGTTTCCTGGATTCTGTCAGTTAAATGTTTTGATCACTAAATAAAACTTTTTTTTTTTTTTTGGTAGTAAAGTACTGAACTGTGTGGGATATTGCATAAATCTTGGAATTCTGCAATTAAGTGGCAATGTCTCGGGAACCCACCCCACCTCTCTCTGGAGATATGTCTACTGCTCCGATAGCAGAAAGCTGGTGTTATACACAGGTACATGTTGTTGAAATACTTTATGTCACTTACAGATTTTATAGTGTTTTGAGAATTTTGTGAAGCACCTTGGCATAGTTATTAGAACTGTTAAAAGACTGGGTCATAGGATGTTGAACATGTGAAAGTTTAAAAGCATAAAATTTATTGTGAAAGTGTTTTTCTGAATCTCTTAGGTTAAAGTAGTAAAATTTTCCTACATGTGGACCATTAATAACTTCAGTTTTTGTCGAGAAGAAATGGGTGAAGTGTTAAAAAGTTCAACATTCTCATCTAGCCCAAGTGACAAAATGAAATGGTAAGATTTTTGTTTGCTTGGAGTTTTGTTTTTGATGTTATCATTGGCTGCTTTATTGTTTTGTTGTTATTGTTTCCGAATAGATATTAATCCATTTTATATTAGGTTTGTAAGAAGTTTCTAATAGTATAGAGAATTGTAAAGAATTGGAGATTCTGATGGGATATTAACAAATGATTTCAATATTGCCTCTTATTTTTGAATGTTTAAAGTATTATATTTCTCCATGTGAGCCTATTGTTTTATTTTAGGTGCCTGAGGGTAAATCCAAAGGGATTAGATGATGAAAGTAAAGACTACTTGTCCTTATATTTGCTTTTAGTCAGCTGCCCAAAAAGTGAAGTTCGAGCAAAATTCAAATTTTCCCTTCTGAACGCTAAAAGGGAAGAAACAAAAGCAATGGGTAAGTAATTTGCAAACTTAACGAAGAAGTCTCTGTAACTACACGCTGTGACTTCTACACTGTTGCCTACAAAAATTTAGGATTTTTTTTCCACTAAAATTTGCTTAACCTTAAATATTTAATTTGGCTATTACTTAATTTTAAATGGCAATGTAGAGCTATAGTTTACTGTACTAAGTCTTAGTCTTCATAGACCTGTAAAATTACTTTAATATTTAAAAAAATATTAAAATTTAATTTTCCAGTGTTCTAAAATGACATTCACATGTCACTTGAAAGAGCTTTCTATTAAGGGCAATGTACCTGGTCCAATGCCTGCATATGTAATAAAGTGTTGAAGAAATATTTCTCTTCTCCCTTGTTATTTTTGCCAGTTAAAATCTGAAGATTATTGTGAAAGGATATTAAATGTCTTGATATTTTGTCTCTAGAATTTTTTTGAATAATAGACCTGAACACTGATTGAAAGGAAGTCAGTTTTTCTTAGTCTTAACAACTTGTTAAATTCACTTCAAGCTTCCCATATATAACTCTACTGAAATCATGTAGCCTGGAGCTTCATAATTGAAGATATGCATAGTGGGACAATATATCATGAACTACCACGTTAAATTTTTAAGTGTTTTGTACAGGTGAATCACAGAATCAAGTAACATTATTACAAAATAACCTCCTCTGAGTACACATTTTTAAATAATCTCTTATTGCCAAGGTAATACACAGTTTCAGGTGTATTTTCACGTTGGCATTTAAGACAGTGGAATATCTTAGTCCGTCCAGGTTGCCATCACAAAGTGTTAGGTTGGCCAAAAAGTCCATTTAGGCTTTTTTTCCATAAAATAAAAGACATTTTTCATTTTCACCAATAACTATTGATTTGGATATTTCAAGAATGTTAGCTGTCTCCTGTGTGATATACATTGATTGTTCTCAGTTAATGCCCAATTTGATCGCTATCAACTTCAACTGGTCCACCCGACTGTGGAGCATCGTTCAGCAGGAAATCTCCCACACGAAACTTTGCAAACCACTTTTGACACATTCGATCAGTCACAGCACCTTCTCCATACACTGCACAAATCCTTTTTTGGCATTTCAGTTGCACTTTTACCTTCCTTGAAATAATAAAGCATGATATGCCAAAAATGTTGCTTATTTCCTTTCCATCTTTAGTATTAAAACAGCTACACAAAAATCCACCAATTTGATAAGGTTTTTAAAAAAATGCACACTGATATGGTAGCTGTCACAGTACAATCTAACAAAATTGTTTCAAATGAAGTTTAAAACAACTAAGTGCTACTAGAGCCATCTAACAGAAAAAAACAAACGAACTTTTTGGCAAACCCAGTGCCACAGCCTAGATGGCTTATAAACAGCAGAAATTAATTTCTCACAGATCTGGAGGCTAGGAAGTCCAAGATCAGGCTTCCACCATGGTCAGATTCTGATGAAGGCCCTTTCTGCATTAGGGACTATCAACTCACTGTGTCTTCATGTGGTGGAAGGGGTTAGGAAAGTCTGTGAGGTCTCTTACAAGAGCAACATTCCCATTCTAATCTCAATCACTGACCTCTTAATATCATCACATTGGGATGTATGTCCCCTCCATCCCTCCCTCCCTCCCTCTCTCCCTCCCTCCCTCCCTCCCTCCCTTCCTTCCTTCATAAAGGGTGAATGTTGAATATTCTAAGTTAAAGAAATTAGAAATTGTACTTTCATAGAAGACACTTAGTGATGAAGATACATGTCCCAGTATCTGAGCTATAGAATTGTATAAACAATAAATTGTTTAAAAGATTTTAGAATTTGGTCTAGACATATACTACAGATACCAAGAAATAGCATGTAAAAAATAAAAATTAAAAAAATAGTTGGACCTGGAGTATAATTTTTTTGTTTTTAAGATAGCATCAAAAATATGCTTTAGTTTTTTCGTGCAAATATAGTAGTCTTTTTAGAACACAGATTGCTGGTCCCTACTCCCAGAGTTTCTGAGTCCAGTGGTCTGGCTTACTGTCTGATTTTGCATTTCTAAACAAATTCTCTGGTGATGCTGATGCTACCGCTGTGGGGACAACACTTTGAGAAACACTGACGTAGAATACCGAGTAAATTCTAGCATGTGCAAAGATTTACAAAGGGATGAAGAGTAAGTCAGTAAACATATTTGACCCACAATCTAACCTAAGAAATTAAACATTACAGTGATTTGAAATCCCCTGTATAGCTTTTCTGGATTCTGTTCCTCTTCTAGCTTCAACCCTAGGGGTTGTCATTATCTTTCATGTTTTATCATTATTTTTTATGGTTTGCCAAGAACTGCTGCAAATCAGCAAGAAACAAATGGGATCTATGGTTCCAATATAAGAATTTTGATGGGATACACACACTTTCAATCCATATCATGGAGTATTTCAGTTACATTTACTGCTGGTTTCCACCTCCCAATTAATTTTTTTATGTAACAGTGAAAACTGTAGAGGATCTCATTTATTTTGTAGTATAGAGTTGTTATGCCTTGTAATGGGTATTTGAAACATTTACTTCAGACATTTATTTATTAGAAATTATACTAAAAACTGGTTTTTAGATTTTTATGAAAGGTTCTTTTAGGGGTGAGAGTGGGATTATGTCTAAAGACCTGGGAGTGATAAGTGACCTTATTTAGCTCTTTCACCAGTTAATGGATGTTTTCTAGTTCAATAAAACTTAAGTCAGTGGGATGGTGTCCCAGGAAGCCTTAAAGGATGTCCCAGTGATTTAGAGCATTTATTTTTTAAGGGAGAAGAAGGAAATGGGAGGTATGTTTCTAACCAGGTTCTGATGGTAGATTACGCGGGGTCTGCCTATGCCAGTGCATTTTGATCCTACTTTATTATTGTAGGTCCTACGTCTTTCCTCTCTGTGAGATTTGATCTAGCTTTTTTTGTACATAGGGATCCAGAAACCAGAAAGTGAGATCATTTGATGGCCAGAATTTGAGTAGTGCTGAGGAATGATCTGTTTCTATCTGATGTAACTTTTTTTTTTGCTGCAAAAGGCCTTATTGTTTCCATTTGGTCCAGTGCATGGTGGAGGGTTCCAGGGTGGTTAAAAGGGCATTTAATGGTTTCAGGGAGAGACTCAGGCAAAAGGCAGATATCAGGGAAATGCAGAGGGCCTCCTCATTGTGGGTGAGCCTTTTGAAGAGATACTCGCCCATCCCAGCCTGGAGGCCGGCCGGCCTGTGGATGTTAGTCAGGTGGGCATCCGTCTTCTTGATGAGTTTCACCTCATCCAGAAATGTAGCTCTGATGACACATTTATGAACACAAATATCTCTACTTTTTATGATGGATGTATCAGCCAAGTCTTATTTTTGCAGTATTGATTTAACTGTGTTATTATTAACAAAAATATTTCTTAGATACTTGTTTTATTTAAACTTATATTCTGTTTTCCACCAGAAAGCCAAAGAGCATATCGATTTGTACAAGGGAAGGACTGGGGTTTTAAAAAATTCATTCGAAGGGATTTTTTACTTGATGAAGCTAATGGTCTTTTACCAGATGACAAGCTAACATTATTTTGTGAGGTGGGTACATTTCTTGTATCAAGGAGCTTCATGCTTATATTTAATGATAAAGCAAAAATATAAACCACAACAATGTTGGGTATGTTACACAAAATAATAGTTGGGATAATTGGTAAGGTTTCATTTGAAAATGTTTTACCAGTAAAGTTTTAGAAATTACCTTAGAAATCAATATAATAGCCCACTGTGAAAAAATTTGGTCATATCTCTAGTTATAAATTGTATACACAGTTATACTAATGCATGCTAAACATTTCTTTCTCTTAGGAAGATTATGAATGTGTATATCATATGGAAAATTTAAATATCTTCATCATTCTGAATGATTCTGACATAGATGGTGAATATTTTTGTCATATTCAGATTGATCATATTATACATAAAAACATTAGTAGTAGTTTATCAGTCTGAAACCATACTTTGAACAGTAAAGTTCCTGAAAAAGATTGGGAAGCTTTTTATTCATTCAAGTAGTTGGGTTCATTTAATCCAATGATATTATTAACATTATAAGCAATTGCATCTCAGATTTTTAAGTGTGCCCCTGTTTGCATGTTATTATGTATTTTTACTTATAAAAGTTGTTGAGATTCATCTTTGGAGTGAATTCAAGGATTATGTTATGTTATCAGTACAGTTTATAGAGAATATGCATTAGTTACATAGTTTTATTAGAGTAATATTATAGTGGTTGATAGTATTCTTAGGAAAGCCAGTTGAAAGGTTATAATCAAATAAACTCGGTATCTGTTGTATTAAATATATTTCAATAGGTTATTATAGACAGCTGAGTGTTTTGGAAATTAGTAATTTCCATAATTCCTTTATACACAAAATATATAAAATTTCTTATCGAGATTACAAACTAATTGTATGCCATTATGCTATGCTAGAAGAGTAATTGAAATATCGCCCCAGAGATTACATAGCACAAATATAGTGCATCTTATTTTCACTTGGACAAGTTAAATGAACTGTATGATGGATTTGTTATGAATACAATTATTTGGTTGATAAGGCACATACCACAAGTGTCATGAGCAGAGCTTATCATTAAATAATTTTTTTAAATAACTAAGATACTTGTTTTCAATAGTTAGTATTATAAGAAGTATTCTGAATAAATATAGGGTATTTTAAAACTTAGCACCCTTAATATAGAATCTTCCAGAATTCTAGCAGTTATCTTAAGCTTTAGCATGTTGACTTTTAAAAATCTTGTAATCTTAGAATTTAAAGGACCTTAAAAGCTATGTAATCCAATTTAGAAAACTATAGCTAAAACTCTTTTTGTTAAGACTTGGACTGTTAACTTGTAATACTAATTTTTTAAGATATTTCTTTTTTTAACAGTAATAATAGAACAGTATTTCTATTGTTTACAGATATTTTCCCAAGCATGTTTTTTCGGAACCTAGCAACCAAGAAATTCAGAATGAAGGCTGAAATTAAGATTTTTTTGGTATATATTTTTGAAGTACACTTTTTATCTCCATGCTAGATTATACACGCTAGTGACCTTAAAATAGAACCCACCGTGACATACATTTTAAGTTGACATTGTTCAGATTCAGTTTTGGATACTGTAATATGTATCTTTTTATCAGTGTAGACATTTATACTCTGTACACCATATTAGGCTTAGGGAGGCAAAAAGTACTTTGAACAAACATTCCTCATGCCCTCCACCATTTCTTCCACACCTCTCATTGATGCCCTTCCTTCTACAGCATCTCCAGCACTGCTTGCAGAAGAGGAGGAAGCATTGCACTGCCCTACGTAAAGAACTGCCTCCTCCCCCTCCCCTGCAAGTGGTGCTGTAGACAGGTAAGGCAGTTTGGTGCTACCCTTTTTGTGCAAGACATAACCTAATCTTGCAAGTTCCATACTGTGAATCAAGTAGCCAGTGATAGACATTTCTAGCCATGTAAACAGTTCTGCCCCTCCTCTCTCATACAGATTGCAGGAATTGAGGAATGAGTCAGAAAAATAGAAAATTAGGTAGATTAATTCATCTTTTGAAATCCAAAAGATTTTAAATAACCTCTTAGTCTATGGACCCATGCCATTCCATGATGTACACAAAAATATATACATAAAATTTATTTTATTTAGAAAGATACCTTTTTTCCCCCATCCTATTTTTCTGTTGCTAAGATATTCTTTCTATTTATAATACTTGTGATGATGGGTGGAAGTTGGGTTTCTCTAAAAAGCTATTTCATACCAAAATGAAAATTTGACAACATTGTTTTTATCACCGATCCCTTAAAAAAGGATGCCTATCTGTGAAAGTCTAAAGATCTGAGACCCACTGTTCTATAAATGAGTGAAATTGTACTGTGAAAAGTTTCTCACTTGGAAGCCAGTGTAAGGGGTGGTTAGGTAGTTAATTAGAGTGGCAAAACTTGTAGTCCTATACACCTTTGTAAATTCCTAGTTCTCAGAATTAGAGAATTGAGATTTTTAAAAACTTGAAACTAGTTGTCACCTTAAAACCACACTAGAGGAGACCCAGACTTCCACAGTGCTTACAGTTGATCTGAACCTGCACTTGTTCATCTTTAGTCTGATTGTACTCTCAGAATGGAGTCAAAAGCAAATTTGAAAAAGAGCTGTCAAATGAGTTTTGCTTTGCAGCAGTAGTCAATCTTGAGTATTGTGCATTTGGCCCTTTTATTTTGAAAGAACAACAATTTAACCTCAGGAAAGAATCTCAGCCTTTTTTCTGAATTTTTTACTCTAGGTTCCATTCAGTTAGAATGTTTATTACCTGTATTTGAATATGTTCTAGAGAAAAACTAAAATTTTACCAACTTCCTAATTACAGGTATATCAAGAAAATAATTATCAGAATTGATTGCATATCAGTTTTTAAAAAGATTTTATTTATTCATTTTTAGAGAGAGGGAAGGGTGGGAGAAAGAGAGGGAGAGAAACACCAACGTGTGATTGCCTCTTGTGTGCCCTCCACTAGGGACCTAGCTTACAACCCAGGCATGTGCCCTGAATGGGAATTGAACCTGCGACCCTTTGGCTTGCAGGCTGTCACTCAGTCCACTAAGCCACACCAACCAGGGCTGCATATAAGTTTTTAATTAAATTATTAACTTAGACTCTATAAACAGTCCCTTGAATACCTTTTGGAGTATGAATTATCTCAGTTAAAATTTGTGGTTATGACAAATACTATGCAGATGCATATGTCAGTAATATAAATTCTTCTGAATTGTGATTACGTGTACTAAATATAAATGTAAGATCATCACTTATCTATGCCCGATAATAATGACTTTATTTTTTGATGCTTTTGTTTTTATTTATTTGTATTTTAATCATCATCCAAGGATACACATTTATTGATTTTTAGAGAGAGAGAGTGTGAAACATCAATGTGTGAGAGAAACATTGAGTGGTTTCCTCCCATATGCACCCCAGCTGGGGATCAAACCCAAAACCTAGGTATGTGCCCTGACCAGGAATCAAATGTGCGACTCTTTTGGTGTCCAGGACAATGCTCCAACCAACTGAACCACCTGGCCAGGGCAGCTTTTATTTCATCCGTTACCAGATTTTTGCCAGACCTTTCCATTAAATATTCTATTTTGAATTAGGATAATATACAGTGAATAGAATTTAAGAAATCCATTCCTAAATTAAATACATTATCACATGTATTTATAACTTCACTGCATACTTTATGCAAGTAATTGAACTGATGTAGTTCCTGCTATCTAGAAATCTCAAGAGAAATGCTTACTATGAACAAATAAATACCATTTATGTGATAAAAAATGACCCCTAACTAAACCCTGAGTATTACCACCAACATACTTGTTTATGGATCATTAAGTTATAATGTATAGTGTAAGAGGGCTATCAAGTAAGGATTAGGGAAGTTATTTTTTTCTATTTTGTACTTATTAAAATTTTAGAAATTTTTAAAAATAATTAAAAACTTAATAGAATATGTACATAATACTTTGGCGATTGTATTTAGGAAAACATCTTACAAGGTTTGTGATAAATCCTTTCTTAATCATAATTGCATTAAGGTAGTACTGATTTTAAAGATATATCAAAAGAAATATCGTGTAGTACAAAGCTTAAAGAAAGGAATCTGGATATATAGGTCTACTCTTTCTCTGATACTGACTAGCAGTGTGATTTAGGACACTTCAGTTACCTTCTCTTGACCTCACTTTGGAAACTTTTTACCAAATAAGGTGATTGGATTAGGTGATTTCAATAACACAGTGATTCCAAAAGGTTAATAATGCAAATTGGAAAAACAAAATGATTAATAAAAATATCCTCAGAAGATGAAATTTTTCTTTAGAACTGCATATTTATTCATATAAGATACATGTTTATACATCTAGGTGAATGAGGAGTTCGGGAATTTAATATTCTCCAAATATTTTATATTGGATTATTATACTTTTGGTATTAGTATATTAGTACTTTGGTCCAATTTAATCCACTCATAATTTACATTTCTATGTAGTTTACTGTATTTATGTGTGTTTTTATTTTTGTCTACTCTTAATAAAAACCACATTCAATGCTTTTAAATGAACACAGTTATCTATTGCTACATAAGAAATGACCACAGAATTTAGCAATTTAAAACAATGGATAACTAATATAGCACTTTTGTAAAAAGTGGTTCATTTACTCTGAAACATGCTCTGCTTGTTGAGGTAGTATTTTCTTCAGTTTATTAAATATAATTTGAAGTTCCTAATAGTAGAATACATTTTCTTAAGTGGTGTGCAAGACTTAATAGTGTTTAAGATATTCAGTAGGTAGTGGTCATCTTTAATTAGAGATAATTTAATCCCTGTTATATTGGAATCTGTATAAAAACAATGTTGTAATTATATTAATTTTATTGAATAATTGAGAGGTAAATAAAAGGTCTGAAAATCAAACTAAATCATATTTGTATTGTTCTTACTATTGATTTTTTAAATAAAAGATCCCATGAACTTTTAATAACTACAATTGCTTTTGTGAGAATTCTTGCACTTTAAAATTTAAATCAATTTATATATTTTAAATCAGTTTTACTAGAGTTAAAAAAATGTAGAAACAGTACTTAAAGTACTTCCCAAATTTCATATTGTAGACTGTAGTTTTACCTTTTTTAATACTGAAAAAATTCATTATAAGTGTGATGCTGTATTTACTCTATATGTAATAAACTATAAATTTTAATAGACCTGTAGTGTGAGAAAATAAAAATGAAAAAAATTTACCTCACAAAAATGTCTCCTCCTTGTTTGAATTTGACATATTATGATTTATTTCTTGTTGAGAAATAGTTTCTGTAATTACTTCAGTAATCAGTTATTGTAAACAATCGATAAACCATTTATTTACATCAAATTGTCACTTGAAAATGACATAGTTTGTTTCAAATTCTTTCAATATTATTTCTCTCCTTTAAATTGTATCCGTAATGTAAATTCTCAGATATTAGCATTTTTTATCAGGAGTATATTTAATTATTCAAATGGTTTCAGTGATAAATTTAAATATAGCCTTAGTAACCAGTTATTGATACTAAATTATAAAAATGCTTTTCTTACTGTCCCTTTTTTATTAGGTGAGTGTGGTCCAAGATTCAGTAAATATATCAGGGCATACTAATACAAATACTTTGAAGGTGCCTGAATGTCGACTAGCAGAAGATTTAGGTAATCTCTGGGAAAACACAAGATTTACAGATTGCAGTTTTTTTGTGAGAGGACAAGAATTTAAAGCTCATAAATCTGTACTTGCAGGTACTTTTTACTTTTGGGTAATATAGTACATTTCTTTTACAAATTTGTGCATTAAATAATGATGCTTAATCTTGTTGCAGCTCGATCCCCAGTTTTTAATGCAATGTTTGAACATGAAATGGAAGAAAGCAAAAAGGTAAGCATAGTTCAAGGGCTAATATTGAATTTATACAAATGTAGAATAGTGGAATGTATATTTTAAAAGTTACGGTGCAAGTTCTAAATTGTTAAACTGTGATTTTAGAAAGAAAGAATAAGATGGGGAAACTGTGTTTCATAGTAGAACAGCCAGTGTACCATAACCTTAAGTGGGTGGATATTCCAAATAACAGCTATTTTGATGCCCATTTGGTGGGAAAATATCTAAATAGTTTTTATCCAAAAGGGTAGTTATCCAGAGGCCTGTTCTTGTCTATAGCTACTTGGGAGGTCTCTGGTTAAGAAGAATATTTCTCCTTTCTAGACTTTATGAGTTGCTTTTGGAATTAGTTTTCCAGAACAAAATTAATGCCTACATATTTTTTAACCACTAAAATAAAAGGATATTTATTAGATTTAACAAAAATGATATAAATTGCATTATTATATGTTAACTGCAATGAAGATATCACCCATTTGGTTTTCCCAGTTGTTTCTCTGTCACCTGTCATCTTGAAATGTTATGAGATTAAAGATCTGAGGTTGATTCTTAGCTGATTGCATTACATGTGATTGTTAGTGCTCCAACCGGACAACTCCAGAGTTTCTGTGGGCTCAGCTTTATTCTTTCTGCAGTACTAGAGGCTGCAACAAAATAGCAACTTCCTTACCTTTGATTGTTGGTCTGGGCAGGTACTATGATCAGTGAGCATTCTGATCATTTCCAAGTGAGGAGACATTAATGATGTGTCAAGTACTTTTGTCAGCAAAGGGTCAGAAAAGTTTACTATTGTTTAGTGTTAGACATTTAGCTTGATTGATCCTGGGAGAGAAAGCAAATTTACAAAGATACAGGACTAGAAAGGGAATGAGTCCTCTTTGGACTTCAGTATATGTTAAGCAAAGAGGTCAGGTGCCAGTAGATAATACTGTAACCAAGCAGACAGGCCTGTTCACCTGGCATCTTGGTGAATGACCCAAGAATTAATGCTGGAAGGAACAGGTCTGTATTTACAATATTCCAACCTTGGTATGGGGAGCTCAGAGCACTTCAGCTTGGAGCCCTGTTCTCCCATAAGACCCAGCAATTCCCTTCCTTCCCAAAAGGCTATAAGCCAAAAGCCCCAAAAGTTTCCCATATTCTTAAGCCAGCCGTGCAAACAGTTCTTCGTTTCCTCTGGAAGGTACCAAAGTTGCCATCCTCACACAGCAGCTCTTTCCATCAGGATCTGGGGTACATCGTCATCATTTTCCATGTGGTAGTCCAGAAAAGACTTAAGTCCCGAGAGTCCATTTGGAGTCCAGGTTTGCACAGTAGCAGGCCAGTGTCTTGCAAGGAAAGGTCCTTGATGGCTTTGTCGTCTACAAGAGTGGGCACGACGAACAAAGCAGCCTGCCTGCTTTCTTACTAGCCCATGGCAGAACAGCTCCTACAGGCCATATGGCTCCTATCTCACTACCAGCAACGTGGCTCCTTCTACACCATTTCAAGCCACATGGCTGAATCCCCTCATGGCTGCCTGCCTTCATTTAAATCCTGACCTGGAGCCTTCTACATGACCCCATTTCTGACTCCTCTCACAATGAGCTACATTCTTCCAGTCCTCTGTACAGTGTACATTCTCTTGGCTGCCATCCTTCATTAGGGCAGGCAAGGGATTCTCATGCAGGTGCTGTAAGCCCCCAGCTACATTACAAGTCAAAGTCACACACATCTCCCTGGCCCCAGAGCTGGCCCTGGATCCACAGCACAGCAATTAGCATCACCCTTAAACTAGCCAAGTTGCCATAGATATATACAAAGTACCACTTAATCACAGTCTTCCATTTCCTCCATCCCCCAAGCCATGGCTGTGGAGGTTTTTTTCCTGTAGTCTTGGACATCTTTGTCCTGAACCCCATTACAATACTACATGACATTTTGCAAAAGGGAGAGTTCTGAGGTGTAGTAGGCTCTGTAATGATCTCATATACCTGACCCTTCGTTTGCTTAAAGCCGGCTATAAGATCTTAGGCATTATATTACAACTTAGGAATTCAGCAGAGAAAAAGTTAATAGACATCTGCTAAGATAGAGGTCAGAAACTGACCACAGATGTAGTTTGTTTGGCTGACAGATATTTTTTCCTCTTTTTAATTGAGAAATTGGGGTTTATATTCCTATATGGTAGCGCTTGGCTGGGCATACTTCTCTTAGACCTGCCTGTTTCATTTTTCCTACATAGCTTATTGGAGATGACCTGGATTGGCCAAAAATTTTGTGTGCTTTTTTTTTATGTAAAATAAGACACATTTTTCATTCTTCACCAATAACTTCATTGATTTGGATATTTTGAGTATGTCAGCTATCTCCTGCATGGTGTAGCGTTGATTGTTCTCAGTGTCTCAGTTTGATTGCTATCAACGTCAAGTGCTCTCCCCAGCCGTGGAGCATGGTCCATAGGAAACCAGCGCGAAACTTCGCAAACCACTTTTGACACATTGTCAGTCATAGCACCTCCATACACTGCACATACCTTTTTTTGCATTTCAGTTGCATTTCTTACCTTTCTTGAAATAATAAAGCATAATGTGCCCAAGATGTTGCTTATATTCTTTCATCTTCAATATTAAAATGGCTACACAAATTCACCAATTTTGATGTTTTTTAAGTGCACAGCTGATATGACTGCTGTCACAATACAGTGTAACAAAATTGATTCCAATGAAGTTAAAGACAACTAAGCACTACTAGAGCCATCGGAAGAAAACAAACTTACTTTCTGGCCAGTGTAATACTTACCTCATTTTTAAAACAGAGTTTAATTTGTATTTGGCCGTACAGATTTGGGACTTTTAAATTACTGTTGAAGTTTCTTTCCAGTTCATTTGTGTGTATGTGTTCTTTAAGTATAATTTTTTGTGTTGTTTTCAATATCAGAATCGAGTGGAAATAAATGATGTAGACCCTGAGGTTTTTAAAGAAATGATGAGATTCATTTACACAGGGAGAGCACCAAACCTTGACAAAATGGCTGACAATTTGTTGGCAGCTGCAGACAAAGTAAGTAATTAGGTCTTAAGGAGCTGGAGAATGTGCTCATGCTTTTGATACATCTAGATAGTTATCATCAAGTAAAAACCTGAAATAATTTGAAGTACTGAATTAATTTATACTATTTGTAGGTGGCTCTTGAGAGTATTATGAAATAGCATACAGTGGGATAATATGGAAATGAATTTTGTTTTAATCAGTAGCATATAAAAATATTTTTATGTGGAAGAAAGTGAATTTTCATGGAGATTAAATTGTAAACTCAGTAGTTTTGAATTTATGTTTACCATTTTATAAGAACACACAACAGCATATATAATTTATTACAATTTTCAGATATTCTTATTTTTAATATACAGTACCTTACCTCTTATTTACAGAAAGGAAGAAATTTTGGATATTTTGCCTAATTAAATTCTCTGTATTCATAGATTATTTTGATTTGATAATAGAGAAAAAAATAATGTTAATTTTATGATGGTCTTTATGATGGTGATTTTTTGAAGATAGATTAACTACAAAAATACCAGAAAACCTTGAAGCCAGTAATATTCAATCCTGAGAGCACATTGGGAGCTTTCTCAGAAAGTATTGATGTCATGCCACTTTCATCGACTTGTATGCATGTGTGTATGTATATGTGTATATACACATAGGTATATCATAGGTATATCTAGTGATATTATAATTGTTTTGCATAGCATTAACATTGAGGGAAACTGGGTCAAATATATATAGAATCTATTTATTATAACTGCACATGAATCTATAACTATCAATAAAAATTTAAATTAAAAATACCATTTATATAGTCACATCAAATATATTAAATACATAGGCATAAATATATAAACAAAAAAATGTTCAAGATCTGTGTATTGAAAATTATAATACAGTGCTAAGTGAAATTCAGGTAGACCTAAATAAATGGAGAGATGACACTTGTTTATGGATGGGCTAGAAGTCTCAATATTATTAAAATTAAATTTTTCTTAAAACTGATTACTAGAACCAACACTTTCAACAGACTTTTTTTTTAATTGACAAGCTTACTTAAAAGTGTATATGTAAGTACAAGGACCTATAATCAATAACTGAAAAGAAGATCAAAATGAAAGACTAACGCTGTTTGTTGATAATAAGACTTACTCTATCTACTGCTTTAGTATTTAAGACAATGTTTTATTGGTGACACGATGGAAAAATAATTCATTGAAACAGAACAGAGAGTACAGAAATAGGCTGTGTCACATACATGGCTATCTAATTTTTAATGAAAGTACAAGAACAGCTCAGTGGGAAAGGATAGTTTTTTCAACAAATGGTGTTGAACAATCAGATACCCAAATGCACCGTAAATTGAATGAATTTGAAAAACTGAACTCTGTACATGATCTTCATGTCATATATAAAAAGTTGTGCAAATGGGATTATAAACCTAAAAATATAAAAACTACAAAGAGAAAACATAGGAGAAAATCTTCATGATCTTGCATTAGGTAAAGACATCTTAACTATGACATCAGAAACATACTATATAAATGAAAAAATTGATAATTAGACTTCAGTAAAATTTAAAGCTTCTTTTAAGACTCAGGAGAGCTCTGGCCAGGTAGCTTAGTTGGTTAGAATGTCATTCTGATGTGCCAAGGTTGCAGGTTTGATCCCCAATCAGGGCCCATACAAGAAGTAACCAATGAAGGCATGAATAATTGGAACAACAAATTAATATTTCTCTCTCTCCCCCTCAAATCAATCAATTTTTAAAAAAATTTTTTATAAAAGGACACTATAGCGACAGGCTGGGAGAAAATATTTGGAAAGCATGTGTTTGATCAACTTTTATTCAGGATATATCTGATAAAGGACTTATATTTAACTATATAAAACACTCTCAAAACTCAATTGTAAGAAAATGATGTTATTTCTAAAAATAGAAAATATTTGAACACACATTTCCTGAAATAATGTCAATCAAGCATATCAGAAGATGCTCAACATCATTAGTCATTAGGGAAATGTAAATCAAAACCATCACAAGATACTTCTTTAGCTACCATAATACCTAAAAATTTAAAAGATCATACTAAGTATGGTCAAGGTTGTGAAGAATTAGGACTGTCATACACTGCTAATGGGAATAGAAATTGGCATAACCATTTTGAAAGACTTATTTGGTCATTCCTTAAAAGGTTTTACACTTGCCATGTGATCCAACAAAACCCACCTTTCGGTTTTTATCCAAGAGAAGAAAAAGCATTTGCCCATACATTGACTTATATATCAATGTTTATAGAAGCTTTCTTTGTGATAGCTAAAAACTGGAAACACCCAAATGTTCTTTAACAGATGAATGGATAAAATAAATTGTGGTATGTCTATATACAATGGCATACTCAGCAGTAAAAAGCATTGAACTTTTGATACACAGGCAACAACATACACAGATCTTGAAATAATTATACATTGTGGAAGAAGCCAATCAAAAATGAGTACAAATTGTATGATTTGAATTATGGGAAATCCCACAAAATAGAAAGTATATCAGTAGAAGGCACATCAACTGTGTTGCCATGGGTGGGGGTGGGAGTGGGAGGAAAGGTTTATAAAGAGGTAACAGGAAACTTTGGGGGATGATGACTGTGTTCACTATCTTGATTTAATGGTGATGATAGGGCTACATAAACTCATCAGATAAGTATAAAATTTAAATATGTGCAGTTTATTGTATGTTAATTATACCTCAGTAAAGCTGCTAAAGATGTTACAATAATGTACACTAAGGATTTTAATGGCCATGAATATGATGTCTTTAACTTTATAACTCATTCTTCAAGATTGAGTTGTGTTCCCTGGCTAGTGTGGCTCAATGAATTGCGTGCCGGCCTGCGAACCAAAGGCTCGCTGGTTCGATTTCCAGTCAGGGCACATGCCTGGGTTGTGGACCAGGTCCCCAGTAGGGGGCATGTGAGAGGCAACCACACATTGATGTTTCTCTCCCTCTCTTTCTCCCCTCCATTCCCCTCTAAAAATAAATAAAATCTTTTTTAAAAAAGTAATAAAAGATTGAGTTGTGGCAACATTCAATGTACTGGTTAGTAGAGAAGAGGCTATACTCAGAGTGTTTAGTAGTAAGTTTATTTATTTATTAATTTTATAGAGAGGGGAAGGGATGTAGAGAGGGAGAGAGAAACATCAGTGTGTGAGATACATTGATTGGTTGCCTCTGGCACGCCCCCAACTGGGGATATGACCGGCAACCCAGGCACGTGCCCTGACTAGGAATCAAACCGGAGACCTTTTGGATTGCAGGCTGGCACGCAATCCACTGAGCCACACCAACCAGGCAGTAAGTTTTTGTTTTGTTTGTTTTTTTAAGAATAAAACCCTATTTTTAAAATATACAATATTTTACACTGTGGAAATTGGTATTTCCTAAAGAAAATTTTTCTTTCCTTTGAATGTATTTATTCATACTTTATTCATGTTAGGTTAAAAATAATTTAGAGAATTTTAAGTTACCGTTGGTTCAAAGTATATTATGCTGTAACTTTATTTCTAAGTCACCAAAATTATGCGTTTAAAACTTGGTAGTTGAGTAAATGTTTAATGGTTATGTTTTCCTTTTGGATAGTATGCACTGGAACGGCTGAAGGTCATGTGTGAAGAAGCTTTGTGTAGTAACCTCTCAGTAGAAAATGTTGCTGATACCCTTGTCCTTGCAGATTTGCACAGTGCAGAACAGTTGAAAGCACAAGCCATAGACTTTATTAATAGGTAAGCTATGCTTGTATTTCAGTAGGCATGACACCTTCAGCTTTTTTCACTGGACTTTTTTTTAAGTGTGTTTAAATCTTCAATGCAGGTGCAGTGTACTTCGACAGCTTGGGTGTAAAGATGGGAAAAACTGGAACAGCAAGTAAGATGACATCAGTTTCTTATATAAAATTAAGTGTTTGCATAGCCTTTGTTCATCTACAATAAGTAGGAATCCAAATATTAGTTATATGGAGCAATCAGCTGGTTATTTAAAAAAATAAAAATTTGACTATCTTGGTGGATTCTTGAGGCTATGCCCCCTCATAGATCAGCTGTGAATGTGAACTGGGATGGATGCTCTAATTTCTTGGGCACATTATACTCACATGGTATGTAACTGAGTCCAGGTATTTCAATGGGTACTAGAGATCCTTTTCCTGTCCCTTCAGAATGCATTTCTAAAAATACAGAAAAGAGTCATTTTCTCCTATGAGTAATGTACCCTCCAGATTTGCCTAAAAAGCCTTTACATTTGAATGGTAGCCCATTACTACTCAGGATAGCTAAGAACCTTGCACTGAGTGCTATATTAAGCTGGCTGCCTAATATTCCAAAAATGGGAATAATTTGATCTTTATTTTCCCTGGTGAACTGTAAGGTAGCACAGTTATATCTTTTCTAAGCCCAGACCTTTTGAATATGAACTGTTAGAACTTCTTTTTCCCTTCTTGTTTTCTTCTCTCATTTTTAGAGAAACTTTTCTACTCTCTAATTATTTAAAATAAAAAAGGGTAGAGCCAAAGGGTTGAAATTTGCATCTTTTGTTTAGTTTTTGCTTGTGAACCCTTAAATTCCATTTCTGCATATTAGAAAAGTTGATAGAAGGATGTTAAAAAAATCAAAAAGTGTTGGAGATAATAAAATGATTGTTTGTTGACTTAATTATTTCCCATTGTTTTAATCTGTTTTGGTATATGTGAGGTTAACTGAATTCCTATCAGTTTGTGAATTCTCTTTTCTGAAATTAAAAATTAGTGACTACGTACAATTCATTGGTTCTATATATTGGTCAGTGTTATTATGGTATATGAGCTAGATAAAAATCAATTTAAATTTAAAATACAATGAATAAGCAGCAAATGACAGTTTTATAATCCTTTCTACTTAGTCACTTTCAAGCTTTAGCTTTATTCTGTTAAAATATTTTACATTGTTTAACTTTTTCAATGTCAAAAAAATCAACATATTTTATATCCCCTGAAGAAGCTGTTGTATGTACAGACCTTCAGTAGATATATGTTAAGTAAATGAAAATGTCTGATATCTTGAGAGATACCTATGTGATTTTAAACAACTTGCTGAAATTATAAACATAATGACACACTGATAATCTTAAGTCAGGTAAATAAAAAAGTTGTTTTATTATTAGCTGCTATTTAGTTCAACAAACATTTACTTAGTATCTGTTGTATCTCAAACCCCATGCTAATATGCTGCCTGTAAGAACAGCTGTGAAGAAAAAGTCCTATTCTTGAGAAATTTATCTAATGAAAGAAACAAATACATAGACATATCATTTTATTATAATATGGTAAGTAATGTCATAAAGGAAGCTGTGTACAGGACACGTAACAAAGGCCAGAGGTTTAGGGATGGCTTACCGAAGATGGCATAGGTGTCTTAAAACGTGAATAGGAATTAGCAGAACTAAAAGGGAAATAACAGGCATGGCAGATAGACAAGATAGCCTGAACAAAGTACAGAAGCTTGAGGGCAGTAATTGATCATTCATTTTACAGATATTTATAATTATTATCCAGTAAATACGGCCCAATGCACTGTTCTCGGTATCAAGAATATAACAGTGAACATAGCATATGTGTTCTCTCTCTTCATGGAGTTTATGGTTTAGCTGGAGATAAATAAGAATTAAACAAGTATCTGAAATAAAGTGTGATGATAGGTAAAAGGTGTACCCATCTGAACATATAGCAAAGGTACCTAACCTAATCTAGGGGTCAAAGGATACCTTTTCAAGGAACTGTATAAATAAAGACCTAAAGCATTTGTGGGAGTTATTCTGATAAAGAAGAGGGGAGAGGTGGAAAAGTGCATCTCAGAAAAAGGGAATCATGTATGCAAAGTTTTGGTTATGGGAAGCTGGAGAAAGTAGGCAGGGATAAGATCCTGGAAAGGCACGTAAATTATCATTAGAGCTTTTAAAGACATTATTCAGAGTAATCCAGTAACAAGTTTCAGCCTAGGGCAGGGCCTAATCAGTTTGTGTTTTTAGCATTCTTTCCACATAGAGAATAGATTATGGGGTAGTTGAGATGATGTGCTGTTTGACAAGAAAGGTTAAGTAAATGTAGGTGTAGACCATTTGGAAAGTTGCTGGAGTAGGTCAGGCAAGAGATTAAATCTGATTGGTAACAGAGGAACTAGAGAAAAATGAAAAGATATAGTATTCCAAAGGAACAACTATAATATTTGGCTGTTATTATATTTTGATGCCAGGTTGGTAGAATGGAGAAGAGACAGGAGACAAGGAAGGGCAAAGTGAGATGACCGGGGCCTCAACTAGGGATTTGAGATATCTTTGGGAATTAAAATAGGGCTTTCATGATTGATTGGAAAAGACAGAGTCTTAACATGACTTGAGTCACTGGATGATGGTGGAAACGTTAGCTGACTGGAAATGAGGAAGAATTTAGGGCTTGGGGAGAGACATGTTGAGTTCTTATCTAACAGTCCTGAATTTATGGATCTTGAAACTCATCCAAGTAAAAAGAATAAGTAGTTGGGAACTCATCTTGTGAGAGTCTTAGATTTAGCAAATCAGTAGTTGTCGTCATTGAATACGATAGCTAAAATTGTGAAGAACGGATGAGATAGGGTGAATAATGAGTGTTAAAAGACTAGAGGGCAAAAGCTGGAACTCTAAGGAGAACCTGAACCAGGGAAAAGAGCCCTTGAAAGAGCTGGTTTGGAAATGGTGACAATGAGAATGGGAATATGGGGACGAGTGTCACATATTTCAGGAGAAAAGAATTTCCCAGAAAAATTAAATAGTTTCATTTGCAACCAAAAACACTAGTAAGGTGAAGATGATAATTTAATGAATTTGAATGGTTCGAATACACACAGAGGCAGTGTTCAAAACATTTTAAAACCCATAAATTTAAAAAATTGACAGTGTGACAGTGTATTTTGAAAAGTACTCTTTAATAAACACCTTAATTTTTTTTTTCAGCCAAGCAGCAGACATAATGGAAACGTCAGGGTGGAAGTCCATGATTCAGTCTCACCCTCATCTAGTAGCAGAAGCCTTCCGAGCACTAGCATCTGCACAGTGTCCGCAGTTCGGCATTCCACGCAAACGGCTAAAACAGTCCTGAAATCTTCCACGAACTGTAGAAAAATGGAATTGACTTTTATTCCTCCAGGTCCAGAAGGATTCTAATAGACAAACCATAAGCAAGAGTTGTTGCTATTGTCTTGTCCGCAGAACAGAAGCTGAAAAAGCATATTGCTTGCATTTCAGGTGGATAATTTATGGTTTATTCTTCAGCTTTAAATTAGACTGACTATACTCTATTTCACTTCAAGGCCTTAAATTATCTCCAATGACTTCTCTTGTTCATATACTTTTAATTTTTTATTGTGCCTTGTCATTTTGACCAAGGCTATGCAGGAATTGCACTAGCTCCATAATGCAGTAATATTGATAACTGAAGATACTAAGTTTCAAAAGGATCTTCCATTAGCTTCAGAAAAGCAAAATTAATTTTATAGGGTTTGTGTTATGCTGTCTCAAAGTTTAAAACTAGATTCTCCTTAAAAGCACTTGCATTGGAAATAACTGTTAATGTCTCTGGTCTAAGTTCTATAGACACAGGAGAACCTGCTTACCTTCAAGGTAAGTTATGACAATACACTGTTTGAGTTCTAATTTATTTTTCATTTCATGGGGCAAATATGCAATGAGTTGGCCCCAATTTTTAGTAAAATCTGTGATGTTTGTATGTTAACTGTTGAACAAACTTAGAGCAGCATAACCTTTTCTTTATGGGTTTACCCAGGTTTACAATTATTGAGAACTGGTTGAGGTTAAGATTTCAATAAGAAGAAAGCATGTTTTGTGCTGCGTTAATTTTTTTTAATTTATAGTGACCTACATTTATATGAAGAATTCTGTACATGTTAAAAGTAAGGATGACCAAATGTAAATTTAATGAGTGGGCCAATTAAGAAAGATATATATGCACTTTTAATGTGTAACTTTTGTATGCTGAATGGTACATATATTTTTTTGCTTTTGAGGGAATTAATAAGGTATTATTAATTGTGTCTTAACTTTTGAAATAATTTTTTAAGACAGATGGAGGTAACTGGGCAGTTTGTGATAACAGTTAAGAAAGATACCCTTCATTATAGTTAATTGGTTTCAATTTCAGATAATTATTATTGAATTTATTCCGTTTTTATCACACTTTGGAGAAGGCAGCTGAACAATAAGTGAACCCTGGACAGTCTACCATTTTTTGAAAAACAATGAACTGGTATTATTTGCAGACTAAAGGAGAGAACCCTTAGAAATATGTCAGGCCACACTCTAAAACTTCTCCCCGCGCCCCACTTAGTTTTCTCTTTTCTGTTTCAGTTACTGTACTAATGTTGTGGATGATACTGAAATTCTGCATAATGTGAACAGGATAAATTATTTATAAACTGCTTTTCATGGGCCAGTTCTTTATTATAAATGGATTTTAGCTTTAAACACATACACATGTTCAGTGTTTGATAGCTCTGTTCACAGTGGAGGTCTGTTCTGGTGCATCATCCTGGAGAAGGAGGAGCTATCAGTGTCAAGTCACTGCATCTGATTTCCCGAAATAGTGACCGCGCGCTTGGGCAAGATTTATATTTGATCACAGGGGAAAAGTGTGTCACTGGAAGAAGGTGCATAAACCTATATACTTGCATATATAACTTCAGTCTCCAGATTAAATTTGTATAATTTGTTTATTTAGTTTTTGAATTTAGGATAAAAGAGAAAAAAAAATAAGCCTGAGGTTTCAAAACAGATTTTTGGGGTTATCTCTTTGTTAGGTATTCACTGAAGCAATTCTGATACAGTGAGAGTGATTCTTACTGACATCAAACAACACTGTCAAACAGGCATTTGCGATCTGTAACAGACTGCAGTTGGGAAAGATCTTGTTTTTTCACATATATCTATTTCTTTCTGTGTGGTTTCAGTGAGTCTTTGTGTTAACTTAAATTTGAAATTGGAAGAGTCCCTTGAGATAGAAGGAAGATTTGTACATGTTAATGGACTGCATCCTGTGTAGCCATGTTATAGGGAGCAGAAATTCACTTCCTTAATTTCACCGTAAGATTGAATTCATTAAACTTACAATGTACATCTTTTTAAAATACACACACACATACATAGATACTAAGATTTTAATTTAAAATTTTGTTAAGAAAACAAAAACTCCTCAGGCTACAGAATTTTTTTGTCATATATCAAAAAAAAAAAATACTGGTGTGCCCATTTATATCAAATGTACATAGGCACATTGTGAATTCACTGCTTGAATCCACATTTCTAACCATAGAGACTTCAGTAATAACGCCATATTATGAACATTTCAGCTTGCCCTCACTTACTTGTTTTCATGTTTATTAAAATCTTAGGGATTTTATTATAAATACTTTTTTTTTTTTAGTTTGATAGCACATTTTGTACCAAAAACGTCAAACACTGTGCTGTAAGAATATCCATGTTTGTAGAAATGTCCACTTTTCAGATAATATAATGCCTACCTTTATACTAACGGAATCATATGGTAGTTGATTTATTTTTTTTATTTATTATGTATATTTTTGGTATTGTAGGTTCTTGAGGCAATGATTAAAAAACTGTGTTCTGACATAAGTGCTTTAATAGCCCTTTTCTTCACTTTTAAAAGATACTGTTTTCAATAGGCACAGATTCTGTCCAGAACAGTCTTGCCTTTTGATTATCAGCCTGCTTCTGTTTCCTTTTGTCATCTGAACAGAACTTTTTCTTAAAAAGTAGCGACTGGTTTTAAATGTTAGTTATTACAAAAGTAACCATTGGAAACCTGTTCTTTAGATTCATATAGGGAAACACACTGTATTTGTGCCTTTTTCATTTTTGAATTTTAATGCGTATATTGGTATTTGGAGCACAAATATGAAGGTGCCATAATATTATGGCTGCCATTGTTACCTCCTTGAATACTTGTGTGTTTTACTGTCTTAAAAGAGTCATTGGAGAACCTTGCATGTATTACATGGTTATTTGGACATCTGTATGCGCGCGTGCGTGCATGTATGTGTGTGTGAGTGTACGTGTGTTGTACTTGTTTTCACTTGGACTTGTGTGTGGTATATTCAAGAGAGTGAATTTCTGAAACTAGGACTCAGTTAAATGTTGAAAGTTCAGGCTAGTTGAAATATTTCATTTAAATGTGCTTTACTTAGGGGGACATTGATTGACAGAGGAAATTATAATTGTCAAAAATGACCAATTTACTGCATGACAAAGTAGTGCCTTTTTAGGACATCATCAATTTTAAAATTAAGTTTAAAATATTAACAACAGTCTCTTAAAAAGCTGTCATGAACATAATTGGCTTTTTAAAAACTAGACCTAAGTTAGACCTTAAATTGTCAAAAGTATAATTACTAATTTATTCACCCATTTAAGTTTTGTGCATAAATTTTAAAACCTAAGCAGGAATTCTTTATAAAACTGTGGATCATAGATGCTACCCATTGTTACTAAAATAGAACATTGGGGACTTTGGTAAGTTATTTTGTTAAACTCACAAAGCTTTTATCATAGCCGAGTATACTTCAAATGTTCAGTTATTCCGAGTTGGACCTTCATCCTCTTTGGTGGATAAAATAAAAATATTCTATATATTCTTGCAAAATTAGGTGGGTGGGTGGGTTTTAGTGTTTTCAGATTATAAAGACAGCACTTTCACACACAGATAAGAGTATTTTGCAGACCTCTTTTATACAGATTATGAGCTCTATTTAAGTGTTCATGGAATGATGTAAATTTTAGGTCCAGTTGAGTAAATACTGAGTGCCTGCCATATCCAAGACTGACTTTCTTTTCACTAGGAATTGTACCATCACATCCTGGCTTCTGTGTGCACTCTGTGGACTTTATGTTTGAAAAGAAATTCTTATATTTAATTTCTTTTGTTCGAGTTTATTATTGTATACTGTAACCCAGTAAAATTTGCAGTCAGATTTTTAGAATGAAGATAAAACTTGAGTCCCACTTTTGAAAATGAAAATCTGCTAAAATTATTTAAAAATTAGCTCTGGGGGAAATTGATTTTCAAGTTTCAAATGTATAAATGCTTATATTGAAGTTTTCAGCCTCATTTTTAATCAGCTCATGTTAATGATGAGATACATACTTTTGGTATCTTGTTGCTGAAAATATTTTTTGCATTTCAGCACTTTGTGTTAAAATAAAGTTGTTACTACTTATTCACAATTAATTGGTTTATTTTGTGTTTATTTGAAAATTAGAACTCTTATTTTTTACCTGATACCCAGTGTCTTGAAAACCACTGTTTCATGTATTTTGTGTGTTGTGTTTTTGTTTTTGTTTTGTTTTGGTTTTTATGGGTTGGAGGATAAATCCACACTGCTCAGGGCATAACTACTACTTTTATTAACTATTTTAAAGTAATAACCTCTTGCCTTTGCTTAGCATTTTATCATTTACAAAATCCTTTCACATACTTTAATCTCACTTCTCCTCATGGCTCTGATAAAGTCATCTTTTTTCCTGCTTTACTATCAAAGGCACTGTTGTTCAGGAAGAAGCTAAGTGATCGAAGCAAGGTCACACATTCAAATTCTGGACAGAAAATCCAGTGACCTTTTTGCTATCCTACAGTTGTGATACTCTTGTAAAAAACATTATATAAAAAGGGACTTAAAAATGTAAAAAGCAAACCTTTGCGCACCTGCAGGGCTGTGACTCCAGGAGACATGTCATTTGCTCTGAGGATGAGGAGTGAGAGAGGGCAGGGCACGAGGTGAGAGTTTGGGGAGGTGGAAGCAAGCATGGGAGGTAAGGAGCAGACAAACGATGCCATTAGCCAAGCCACAGGGAGGGGCACAGACAGGTCCCTAAGTTTAAAGTGACTACTGCCCTGTGAAAATCATTCCTACCCCTCCAAATGGGATAAGGGCCTTAGGAAAACACA
>PVJD01007871.1:0-78929 GCA_004026545.1 Mormoops blainvillei
CCACGCAGGGGCCTCCTAGATCTTACTGCATCTCACTGAATCCTCAAGTCGACTTCCAAGACGGGAGATGATATTCCCATTTTCACAGAAGGGGAAACAGAAACGGCCAAGTGAGCTGTATTCTAAGGGTCCCCCAGACGGAGGACAGAGGATAAGACGCAGTCCCAGACGCCAGGCTCGAAGGGGCTTGCGCCAAGTACACAAAGACTGGCCCCCCAGCATGAGGGCCTCCTTGCAAGGCAGTGTCCCCCCCTCCCCCAGCCAGCGGGGCTCCAGCAGAGGATGAGGGGTCCAGGAACTGCGGGAAAGACGTCTCCCGCAGGAAGAAGCCAGAGGAGACGGGCTCGCAGATCCTTTCCGACTTTCCGGTTTGTCGGGCTGATGGCCACGTTGGTCGTTACGGCGGTTCCCAGATATTCTGGGGGCCTCCTCCTCTGGGCGCCGGGAAGATAGGTGTGTCACAGGCCTCATTTTGACCTGTGCTAACAGAGGCATCCATGTGCCTGATGTGCGTCTCTTAAGGCTAAGCTTTAAGAACAAGGCACATCTTGCCTGGCTCCATCCCTACCATTTGCAGGGTCGTGGCAGCTGGTGCTGCGGTGCGGCCCCCTCAGCCTGGGAGCCGAGTGACGTCCAGCGAGCAGGGGCGCCGGCTGTGCTTGGAGGGCGCGCAGGAGAGAAGCCAAGCTCTGGTGGTTAGAAACGACAGAGAGTGGGCTGCTTTGTTACCGTGGCACCACCCGGCTGATCCTGACAGACCCAGTGGCCTGTGACATCTGACCTCTTCAGGGGCGGCCTCTGAACTGACCCCCCGCATTCCCGGACCACCCTTGCAGAGCAGTTCCGCGGGGATAAACAAGTGACATGGACCACAGGGGCCCCTTTCTAAGCTGAGAGTGTGAGAAGCGGGGAGGAAGAAACGCAGCAAGGGAGACCATTTCCATTCAAGGAGGAGAATTATCCCTGGCACTCACTTGGGCAGAAAAATCCAGTAATTTGCCACTGCGGCAGTCTCCGGTCTCCCAAGAGCAAAGCAGAGGGCTCGCTTTCTGGAAAAATATTGACCTTTTCTATCACACAGACAGCGTAGCGGCAATTTAACAGTGATTCCTGTGGTCGGCCCCCCAGGACCGCAGCTGCGCAAGGGAGAATATTGATTTTTATCTTTTTAAAAAAGAAACTTGCTAAAATGAGCACAGCGGTGATGGTATGTTTTTAAATGTAGAAGCAGGTTGAATTTAAAAAAAAAACAACAACAGTGAATTATGGCCTTGGGATTACACAAAAGGGGACGGAAACGCTGAGCCGTCAGACAGCAGATACGCCAGGAAGAACATGCCGTATGTTTGTACCCTGGGACAACCGATGCTTCAAAGATGGATGCGCTTCGGTCTCTCTTAACGAACTGGGCATCTGCCTCTCAAGGCGGCCCCACGAGGGCATAAGTGTTACTGGGAAAAGAGGTCATCGGGAAGCTCAGATCGACCTAACTGTTCGTCCCACATTCTGGCCCAGCGACACGGCTTCGTCTGTGTGCGTCCCGCGCACGGCCGGTTATGAGGGCGGCAGAAACTGAGGTGGCTGTGGCCTGGGGAGAGCTCAAGTGGGAAAGGTGCATCCAGATGGCAGGGCTCTCGCAACAGGGCTTTCTAAGGGAGCCCAGTCCCCCACCCCCGGCTGTAGGCTGTGCGTGCAAGTCCCAGTAAAGGGTGGGCTCTACACAGGGCAGGTCGTTTCTGACGTTACTCCTTTCTGAGGCCTCACTACGTTTTATTCTAGTTCACTCCCCCCCCCTCAAAAAAAAGTAGCACTTGACAGGCCACAAGAACATTACCTGGAATCTCTCAGTCTAAGTGGTTACTCATGTTTAATATCTATTCTCCAGGAAGGGCCTGCAAGCTCTGTGCGCAGGCCTCCATCAATGACTGCTGCGTGAATGAAATACAGGACAAAGATGCATAGGAAAAGCTAGCTGTTCATTTGTTCTGAAATTCAACGCAGTTTTAACGGAGGCGCCCTATGTCCCACTCGCCCGGGCTGCATAAATATTCAGAAGTCGTGCACTCCCGCCTCTACGAGGCTACCAGCGATTTGCCAGCTCCGTCTGTCCTTGCTTAGGGGCAGCCATTCAGTGACTCAGTCCAACAGCTGTTTGAGTCCAAGGCTCAGCCCTGAGTGGAATTGTCCCTGGCCTCCCCAGGAGAGCCGGTCACCCCTTTCTCATGTCCCCACGCATCCGTCCCACGGCATTATATCCACTTGTAGACCCTGAGGCTCCTACGAACAAGGGCCATCTCTAACGCCCCTTCGTCTCCCTGATGCGTTGTGTCCGTGTGGCCCAGGACAGAGCAGGTGCCCGCCACGTACTGGATGAATGTATAGATAATAAATCAGTGAGCACTTCCTACCCCGTGCCTCCCACTGAGCAGAAGTTGAGAAGGAGACAGGAAAGGAGAGGAGACTACAGCAGTGGTTCTCAAACTTGAGTGGCATCAGAAGTCCCTGGAGGGCGTGGACAGATGCAGGGTGCTGGCCTCCCAACCCAGCCTCTGCGTCTGTAGGTCTGGGGAGAGGCCCGGGAGTGTGCGTTCCTCAGTCCCCAGCGGGTGCTGGTGCCACGGTCCTAGCAACCTCACTGACAGCTACGGGTCCGGAGGAAGCATTCATCGTGGTTCGTCTGATGCCGGGGAGCTGGCTCGCTGTGACCACATGCTTACACAGAGGGAACAAGAGAAAAGACCCAGCAAGAGTGGCAAGAGGGCATGTGAGAGCCAGCTTTGCTACGTCCCCAAACCGTGGGGTGGAGACAGTCAAGCCAGACTTCATCACCACTTTTCGAAGAGAAGAGCATAGGGTCTAAGGAGCTGAATGATCTGTCAGAGGTCAAATCACATGGCAGCTGGACAAGCAGAGCAGAGAGGCTTGCACGTGAGCGCTCCCTGACATGCACGAAAACGTCCGCTCCTGTATCCGTCATGGGCTCGAGCGGGACAAAAGAAATTTCCATCGGCAGTGAGATGAGTGAATAAGGCGGTATATATGCATAAGAAGGGATGCTACATGGTGATTTTTTTTTAAAGAACTGCAGCCGTAAGCAAGCACGCTGAGAGAGAAGAGTCGGGCCAGAAGAGGCGCATTTGGTGGGTCTGTGCACACAAACTTCAGAGACAAGCCGAATCTGTCTTGGAGGCCAGAAGAGTTACTTTCGGGGAACAAGAAAAGCAATTGGGGGGCCCTACAGCAGCTTCTGGGGTGCTGCTGATATTCTACTTCTTAACGTAGGTCGGGGTTACACAGTGCGCTCTTCGATATTTTGGCATTTTTGCACCCTGGCCAAGTGGCTCGGACAGCTGGCGCACCGTCTCGCAAACCAAAGGCTGCAGGTTGGATCCCCTGTCGGGCGCACACGGGGGGCAACTGATCGACGTTTCTTACATCAATGTTTCTTTCTCTCCCTCCTTCCCTCCTTCCCTCCCTCCCTGTCTAAAAAGCAACACACATCTCCTCAGGTAAGGATTAAAACATATTATATATATTAGCATTTTTCCACATTTATACTTCAAAATACGGGGTTTTGTTTGTTTGTTTGTTTGTTTGTTGTTTGTTTAAGTGGTTGAAAGGAAGATGACAGAAGTGGAGCTAAATCCGAGTCAAGCTCCCATGCTAGGAGCCGGCGTAGAGTCCCTTGGGGACCAGACAGGAAGGCAGTGGCGAGCTCTCCAAGGGGGCAGAGAAAGGGACAGGGTCCCTCCAAAGGCTAATTCCAGACCCGTTTCACTAGCACGATCAGGGAGACGCCCACAGCACCTTATTAGTGCAGTGCCTGAGCGAGTCCTTTATGAGAACCACAGAGCTGGAATGAAGATCATGAGACTTCAGAAGATTTTATAGCAAAAGGTCTTCGAGCTTCTCAGAGAAACCAGCTCGATGCTCATCTGAGCTGGGAGGTGGGCTAGGTGGGCAGGGACAGGTCTTTCGGCTGAACGCCCTCCCCTATAAAAACATTTTCTCCTCGGACTGTAACCATTCTCACCATTCAGGAAGACTTAGACCTCGACTCAGAAGGTAACGAATTCTTTTTCTAAACCCCCTTGTTCTGATACGTTCTCACAAACTACGAGGAAACCCGAGTGACCCAGAAGTGTCGATGCCAAGCCCATTCTTGGGAGACCCTGCGTTTGGCCCAAACGTTTCTGCACACCAAGCCGTCCCCCAGCTTTGCAGGCTGCTGGCAACATCTGGCTGGTGGAGAAACCCAGCCTCCTACCGGGTCTGTGACAGTCAACGGTCTAGACAGCAGGACTAGAACCCTGAGCTATTTCACACGTCGTAAACCTGTATCTAAGCGCAGGTGAAGGCGGTCGTAAATATAAAAAGCACCCGAGCGGAATGGCCTTTGATTCTTTGTTGATCACAGGCTAATTAAAGCACAAGCCGAACATAACTCAGTTCTTTAATGGAGGTTACCAGATGTGTTATTACGTGACCCTGCTCGGTATGAAGTCCGCGCATAATAACTATAATTTTTTATTTAGCACAGCCGCCCGGCTATGGTTACGGGTGTGTCTTTCTTTTGATTACAAGGCCCGCATTTTAAGGAGGGGGAAGAGGGTGGTTAACTACTGAGAACCATGCTCTGGGCATTGAAACTATGGTTAATGGAAGCCCCGTCCAGGAGCGAATTCCTGGGAGCCCTGCATGCTGTAGTTACGCACCGTGCCAAAGACACATTTTCACTGGAAGTATAATTACTGACTTTTAAAAGTCACCTTTCATCCCAGCAAACCCCAGCTCTCTCCAGCACATGGCAGGGCCATTACAAATTACAGTTAGAATAATAGCTCGGGCCATTCAGCCGTCACTGAGGAACTTCAGAGCCTGAAGCAGGGAGGTGGGCCTTTTCGGGGAAGCCATGGGGAACTGTTTCCAGTGGGGTGGCCCTCAGTCAGAGGCCCAGGAGCTCTGAGCATCTGGAACTGGCCACTCGTTCCTATACGACGTGTTTAGCAAGCACCGCACACATCTGAGCACCCAGTATGCACCGTGTCATCAGTGGTGCCAGCTATGGGACAGCAGCTCTCAAATGCCGGCCCTGAACTCGGAAGCCTTGCTAGACTCACCTGAACCCCAGACTCATTCCCGTTAGCTATCTACTTGGACATCCCCCAGGGTACTTTCAACTCAGCATTTCCAAGACGAAATGCATCATGTTCCCTGGGAAACCACTGTTCTGGCCTCCACTCAAGAGTCACACCACCCGCCACTTCTGTGTTCGCCAAATCCTCAGGCCTGAACTTCGCCTTCCAGTCGTCCCTCGCTTTCCACAGTCGACATGCACCACTCCACCTGCTGCCTTCTGGCCCACCGCCTTCTACCATTACATTCCATCCCAGCCAGCATGTTATCTCATTCCCAAACCGCAGAGCGCTCAACCAATGGCAATTACACACGTGCACACGCACAGGCGCACGCGCGCGCCCGTACACACCAGGGGACATTTAGTGATGTCTGGAGACACTGTGTGGTTGCCAAACTGGAGACTTGAATGGGACTACCTACAGAGCTCCTCGATAGAGCCCAAGGACGCTGTAGTCAACCTACATGGCATAAAACAGTCCCAGCATCAAAGAATCGTGAGGCCAAAATGTGAGCAGTTCCAGACTGGGAAGCCCTGCCCTAACCCATCTCCCATAAAGCATGAATCTTAGCATGGAGCTCTCCTGCCCGAAGCCCTTCGAACGCCACTGCTCCTAGGACAACAGCCCGGAGCCCCATCCCGCCCAGTGCAGGTCCTTAGGCCCTAGGATCTCAGGTTCTCCTACACCTAAAAAGGGGGGCTCAATATTGAGCTCCCCAAGAATCCCACAGTCTTATATCCCACGATCCCTGCCTCTACAATTGTCATAATCTCAGCCGCACGCACAAGGCCTGGTCACGTTGCATCTCTTGGGGAATGAGAGGGGATAAATACAGCAGGTCTGTATTTAACAGACAACTGTTTACGTGCTAGAATTCAGTGGCTCAGTGTTATCTGGGGGAAGTTAAAATATGATTCCATTTGTCCGACAACCTGAGTTTCCCAAACCTTGCCTTCCGTTTCACTGTCCAGCGTTTGTCTTTTTCTTCTCCGGGTGAAAACTAGCCCTCCCTTCAGTGAGAATCACGAGACCAACGTCCAGCGCGGCTCTGAGACCTGCATGTTCTTCACATGTGCCCCCCGTCCCCGTGTGGGGCTGTGGAGACGCAGGGGAGACAGGGTGTGGCTCTCCGTCTTCTCAGGCTCACACTGTGACAGTAAAGACAAAGCACTCCCAGAAACAATACTCTTATTACAGGCACAGGGGACAACCATCCACAAGGCCTCTGACTGCCCCTGGAAACGGGAATGGTGCTGAAGTGTCTGTCCAGTGACGTCTGTACCCCCTCTTGTTGACAAACAAGTCAACGAATGAATGAATGACTGAATGAGTGAATGAATGAATGACACACATCACAGACACACCAGCACAGCTTTGACAATTGACGCTGGCTGTGAAAACATCTCCATTGACTGAATCAGTCACATGTTTGTCAGCAGGGATGCAACGACGCAGAGAGAATAAAGTGTGAACCTTGAATCTTCTACTTCGACTTGAACGTGGGCCTGGGATAGAAAGATCGTACGTCCCATGTACAGAAAGTCTCATGATGGTGCAAAGTGGCTCTGATTTTTAAGTTGGAGCTCCAAGTTTAGCGGGAACTCAGATGCTTTAGCTAATGTGGATTTAAAGGCCGAATTTCTTCTAAGGTATAATGAACACTTCTCTAATATTTCTTCTGAGTCTGGTTAAGTCACCTGATGAATCTAGCTACTGGAAAGGAAAACTTTTAACCCATAGGCTTTGAAAACCAGCCACATCATCTCATGTACTCGTTTGTCTCTTTGCAACAACACGCGCCAGCTGGCGGAGGGTTAAGCCGTCTTCCTGCCATGTTTGCCCTGAACTTGCCCAGTTAAATTGCAACAGCGTGGGTCTCCATAATTATCTAATTGTTAGTGTGGTGCCTTTATGTAATTTATGATGTAGCATTAAAGTCTGACCCTGGTTTGAAATGAAGTGCAATACTGCTGACATCCAAGCTCAAATTAGTAGGTAAGCACCCAATTAACGACTGCGCTTCTGAGCTTTCATTTCTACCTGACCGCACTGCTACGCTAATCAGTTTTCCGAGCCTCTCACCTTCGCCATAACAAACAAGCACTTCTGCTGCTTTTCATGCTCTCCGTGACCGCTGCCCCTCGGGTGGCTGCCCGGACCGGACATCGGCTCGATGGGCTCCCGTCTCCCTGCTCTGGAAAGAGCGACCTCTGCAGAGTGCCCCACTTCCGTGGGTGGCCGCGGTTGGGCCCTGGACTCCCCCAAGTACAGAAGGAGCCCCTGGCTGTTTAGAGCATGGGTCAGGATTCCTCTCAGGCAACGGACCTCTCCGAAATCCTCGCCGTCTAGCTGACTCCTGGGAAAGCAGAAGCAAAGGAACGCCAGGGGCGGGCGGGAAATCAGGCACTTTTCCAGCTTCACGCCCCCTTCATTCTTCTCGTCGACCTCGGAGACAACTCTCCCCATTCCCTCCGCCCGTCGACAGCTCCGCCTGAATAGCAGCAGCTAAGCATGAACTATTAGAACATTTTTAGAGGCTCAAGGTGTCACTACTTTGACCTCGGTACTGTACGTAAAAGACACTTAATAGGTGGCTGCACGAATGAGCGTCTTCGCGGGCAAGTGACTTGTTAATTACCCCACGTGGGTGCAATCGCTACGCCTGACCTGTGACTCCAGCCTTCCCGTCACTGTCCTCTCTAGAACCTGCCTCACCTGGCACGTGGATTCCTCCAGAGCTGCAGATTCCTGCCAGCCCCTGCCAAACACACAAAATTCACCCAAATGTGGACTCCCCCTAACGACTTTCCCTGCCACCTACCCTGGTGACACACCTGGACTGGCCTTCTGTTCTGGATCATCAACCTTTGTACATGACACAGACCTTCGTGTCCAGGTCATTTGTGTTCTAATCATGAAGCCATCGAGAACCTACTCGACATCAGTGGTTTTCAAACCTGAGTGCCAGATGTTTCTTTTAACTTCTAATCAAATTTACTCATTAATCCAATATAAAAATCTCAGTAAGAAGAGGGAAGAAAAGGATGACCGGGCAGAGCGCAGAGGATTTTTAGGGCAGTGAACCTACACTGCGTGACACTGTTAACGGTGGACACGTGTCATTCTACATTTGTTCAAACCCACGGAATGTATAACCCCAAGAGAGAACCCAAGGTGAACTATGGCCTTTGGGTGAATATGTGTCAATGAAGGTCCATCAGTTGGAGCCACACACCAGTCTGGTGGGGGATGTTGATAATGGGGGGCTACGTGTATGGGCAGGGGGTACACGGGAAATCTCTGTACCTTCCTCTCAATTTTTCTGGGAACTTCAAACTTCTCAACATAACATCTCAGCTTAAAAATCTCATTATGAGAAATGGGTAAAAAGAGAACTCTTCTGGTGAGAATGGGGCTCAGCCCCCCACCACTAGGGTGCTGTCCAAGGATGCGCTGGCATCCACAGCTTGGAAATCACTGTCCTGAGACAAACGACGGTAGGACAGGGATCTGATAAAGATAAAGCTGTCATTGGCGTGGCATTTCCTTGCCCTCTCAGTTGTCTGAAGTGGTTTCACATCTGCCGAATACAAGATTTACTTTTATTAATGTTTGAAGAAAAGGAGGAGACGGCGCCCTGGTTTCCTGTTTTGGGGGGGCTCCAGGACCCCGCACTGGCCACATGGGAAAGTTCAAATAAGAGCGGGGTCCCCTGGTGCTCAGCCATTTCTCCTTCCACTGCACCACACGGGGGTGTCTTACCCGTCTCACGTCATGCAAGCATGCGTCAAACCACACACGGCTACGTCTCAGCGCTGTGGACTCCTCGTCGGACAGCACACTTGGCCGTGGGAATGACGGAGGAGGGGCCAACGTCCAGCCCGATGACGTGAGACAACACAGCAGGCTGTCTTCACCTTCGATCAGAGCTGCTTATGCACGTAGGTATTTAGGAGGGTAAAAGAAGCAAATCGATCAAGTTCCTTCCACACTGACTGGTAAGCAGATGTAGACACTGAACACAGTCCTGGAAAAACATCGGCACAGGAGCAGCCCCATCTCCCTGCACGTGTCCAAGAAGGACAGCAAGAGCCACACAAGCGAAGCACAGGGGTGCACAGAAGAAGGACGGACATTTTTGCCCCTGGAGCTTGGGGAGCACAGTGGGCTTACGGGGGAGCCCCGGACAAGGGAGGCCGGGGCGGGGCTGGGGGAGCCGCTCCTTCCAGTGGAAAACCCGTCATCTCGCTGGGCTGTGTGCGTGCACGAGCCGGCTCCGTCAGGAAAGGCTTGTTTGCTGCTTGCTTGCTTGATAAAGGTTTTTGGAGGGGACAGGCAAACTGAAAGCCCCTATCAGCCATTATTATGGAATCACATGCCAACTGCCCACCTACGAACAGAACGTGGCCAAGTGATTGAACCTCTTCCGAGGCTCCACGCCCTCCCCCTGTACCATGGGGATTTGAATGCCCATTTCATTGCAGACTTTGAGGATTAAATGACATAATGCAGGAAATGCAGTGAAGCACAGGTGACAGAGTCAACGCTCAACAAACACTAGTTCCTTTCCTTTTTGCCACAAGATGGCAGATGCACAGCCAGTTCTATACTCTGAGGGCTGGGGCGGACAGAGCAGGTGATGCTTAGTCCTGCAATTCAAAACAACGAGAAAAAGCAGCCTCAGGTCTTGCACTCGCTGAGTTTCCAAAGCAGGAATTAGAGCTAATTTCCCATGAAGCTGTAAAAGTAACCCCCGTGTCTCTGGGTTAAGAGAACGGGCACCCCACTAACACTCGAGGTCAGAGAAAGAAAAAAGGATGACTCCCCACCCCAACTTTCATTGTTACAGGAAAAGGGGCAGTGATGGCAGTTACTCCAGAGGATGGGGTCAAAGGCAGCGACAACAGCAGCCCTGCGTGGCTCAGTGGGTTGGGCATCGTCCCACAAAGCAAAAGGTCACCAGTTCAATTCCCGGTCAGGGCACATGCCTGGGTTGTGGGTTCTGTCCCTGGTCGGTGCGTGTTTGAGAGGCAACCCATCGATGTTTCTCTCTCACGTGGATGTTTCTCTCCCTCTCTTTCTCCCTCCCTTCCCCTCTCTCTAAAAATACATACATACATAAAGAAATCCTTTTTTAAATTCTTCAAAAAAATACAAGGCAGCAGCCACATGCAGGGCTCCCGGCACGGAGGCGACCCACAGGAGTGTGACTTAGATGGTCCTAGAGCCTGACGCTGGAGGGAAGCTAGCACTGCGGCGGACAGAGCCCAGCCCTGGGGCTGCAGTAACACACCCAGAAGCCGACCTGCTGCATGTGAGCCAACACCAGTCTGCTAGCCAACTCACACCGGGCAGCCTCCGTCATTTCTCTCTGTCCAGGCCCCTCGTGATTTCCAAAAGCTGCTTCCCAGCATCCCAGCAACCCACACCCCTGCCTCCTGTTGCACCACGTTTGCTTAACCTGCCAGTATGTAAAACGGAAACGTGTCCCTTATAGCTATGGTCGCAAACTGCCTCTGGGGGTCACAGCATCCCTCTGCCCCACTCCCCCAGTGCATGATTGGGCGAGGCAGGGGTTCCTAAGGGAGAGGGCAATTTCATCTGAAGGGCTCCTTAACCCCCGGGCACCTTCTGACCGCCTGGCTGGCAAAAGGAAGTGCGTTTTCCTCGGCGCGTGGTCTGCAAGCCTCCATTAATCGACCGCGTTTTAATATCCATGAGTGAGCATTAACCTGAGAGGATGAAGCTGGGGCACAGAGCCCACTCCTCTTGTCTTCCGTAATCTCCTACCAGCAAGGGAAGTTTTCTCCCCACGCCCCACCCGTGACGCTTCGAAGGCAGTAAAATGAACGGAAGAGTGTTTGTCCATCCGCCCACATGGACAGGCTGCTGTGGGTACCACTCTAGCTCGAGGTGAAGTTTCTGCTCGGGTTTTTCTCACCCAGTGCGCGGCACAAGCTTGATGTCGCCCTAGGCATGCTGGGCCGTGCCCTCTCCGCACATCGCTGGCCGCCAGCCCGCTCCTCGCCTCGGATCCCTCCTCCCCCTCCACGTGTTCCTCCTGGTTCCTACACTCAGGCTCTGCCCCCCCCAGCTCGGGCGCCCAGACAGGGCCCCGGACTCAGGCTTGAGCTGCGTGTGCATCTCACCTGTGTCACTCCCAGGACAGCTGCAGCCCGGGCCTCTCTGACAACGTGGCACCCTCGCGCCACTCCCTTGTGATTAAGGCGTATCCACAGGCACGCGGCCGCTGCTATAACCAGGAGGTGGATGCCCTTTCCCCAACACATTGGCCTGGCCGAAGAACGAGCGCCATGGACTCGGGCTTAGAGTCTTCACCTAAGAATTCAATTTCTCACTATGACAAGTGTTCTCCACAGTCGCATTCTCCTCAGAGGAGGTTAAATTTGGCCTTAAAGAGGCACAAGCACAGGGCATTTCAAACTTCCCATCGAATCTCGTAGCTGACATGCACTGCAAACGTGTAAATTACCTCAGTTCCCTTTCTAGCTGGTCCCCGGGGACCTGCTGCGGGGACAGGTTCTAGTTCCCTGTCCCTGACCTCAGGTTCCGGCAGGACAGTGTCAGCAAGTGAATGGTGGGGGGGCGGGGGGGGGAGGCCCACCTCAGGGCAGGGCACGTGCTTCACACTGAGCCAATGGGGCCAGAGAGGGTAACGGAGTACAGGACCTACCCATCCAGGGTTTATCACGTTTCCAGAGAAGACATAAATAAGTCCACGATGTCATGTAAACGCTCCCAAATCTAAAAACAAGTTCAAAATATGTCAAACCCCGTATAAGGCAGCAACATCCGTCTCCGGGTAGCAGCCAGCGAGGGGGTTCCCGCTTTTGTAATGTCACCCCTGACACCTCGGCCGAAACATACCTGTGTGAGCGTCTGTGCGTGTATGCATATGTATATAAAGTTGTATTTCAGAGTTTATAAAGTACGCAGAGAGGAAAGTGTGTGCTGACAATATATCACCAAGGGCGAGGGAGAAAAATAACGAAAATCGTACGGTCTCGAGGGTCTTATATTTTCCATGAAGCAGAGCAATAATAACATTGACCAGACTGTGATAAGCTCATAGTAGGACATTATAATTCCTACAGTGACAACTAAAAAAAAACCCAAAACACCAAGATCCAATACAGGAATTAAAGTAAAGTAAAAAAATAGATTTGATGACTTAAAGATGGTAAGAAAGGAAGAACAAAGGAACAGAAAACAGAAGTACGAGTAAGAAAATACATAGCAAAATGCCAGACTAAACCCAACTATATCAAAAATTCCACTAGTTGTAAATAGATGAACAATTCCTATGAAAAGGCAGAGGATGCCAGACTGAATTTCAAAACAAAACCTAAGACCCACCGTCATGCTACCTACAAGAGAAGAACTTTAAATGTAAAGATACACATATAGGTTTCAAGTAAAGGGCAGAAAGAGACACGTTACACGAACTCAGCGTAACAAAGTAGTGGCCACACTAGTATCAAAGAAAGTCACCTTCAAAGTAAGGAGGCAAAGAGGGACATTTCATAGTGATAAATGAGTCCATTTGTTAGGAAGATATAAAAATTCTAAATAAGTAGGTACCTAATAACTGAGTCTCAAAATGCATAAAGCAAAAACTGGGATCCACCGTCCTAGCCGGAGACTGCAGCGGCACAGTCACCTGAATACAATGAGCAGTGTGGCTCCTTTGAGGGAGGAAGGGAATTCCAAACATTTAACAGGTGGGCCGTGGCCTCGGAGCCCTCAGAACAGACCTTGGCAACGCTAAAAGGCCTTGGAACCCCCTGCCTTACCGGGCATTGCAGCCGGTCCTCCGTACCCACTGTTCCCCATCTGTGGACTTGACCAACCACGGGTCAAAAGTGTTAAAAAAAATGTTGCTGCTAATGCGTGTTACATAGTTACACCTATGGTGGTTGTGTCTGTACTGAATATGTACAACCTTTTTTTTCTTGTCATTATTCCCTAAACAATACAGTATTCACAAGTATTTACAAAGCATTTACATCGTATTAGGTATTATAATCTACAGGTAACTTAAAAGTATATGGGAGGGTGTGTGTGTGGTTAGAATGCAAACACCACACCATTTTATCAAAGGGACTTGAGCATCTTCAGATTTCAGTATCCAAGGAGGGTCTCGGCGCCAGTGTCCGGCTGATACCTCAGGTCTGTATTGCTTTAGGCACCAGACCAAAGGGGAGGGACCAGGTGTGGCAGGTGTGGGAGGCTTAGGACAATGCACAGGAATGAAAGCCTGTCAAGGCTGTAACAAGCAACACGGTTGCACAGGCACGGCAGCGACGGATGAGCTCTGGCTCCTTCAGTAAGAAGAATGCCACCACCAGCTTTCTCAGGAAGGTATTTTATTAGACAGAAAGTTCCTTGGAAACAAGATCTGGACCAATTCCTCCATGTAGCTCTCACCCAGCCTGCGGCAGAGCCTCCCGCATTATAGAAACATCGTAAAAATTAGTTCAAAGAAAGAAATAATAAATAATCCTCTTCTTCTCTCCTGGTGCAAGAGGCACCCTGGGGCCCCACCTCCGTGCACATTCAGAGAGATGGCACCGTTGTGCTTGAATTCTTCCGTCACAACGGGTAAAACCAAGCAAGCAAAACACACTGGGATGTCGGCGCCTTCTGCTGAACGAGTTGTATGCTAAAAAGCAGCGCACGCTTTTGATGGCTGTAAAACGCATGATGCTTAAGAACGGGAGGGAATGTAACTGCTGCCTCTTCATGCCCGTGGAGTCTTATTTAAATATAACACCGTCTTTGATGTGACCTGATTTGTTCCCAAATGTGACAACCTCTTCCAGGATCTCTTCTGGCGCCGGTTGCAAGGGGGAGGAGTCAGCTTTGTCCCTGGAGTCCCCGCCACCCTGGCCTGGGCTCAGAGGCCCGGGTTAGGATGCCGCCACTTCGTTTGGAAGTGGCGTGAGTTAGAAAGGCAGGGTGGGCAAGGCGAGAGAGCGCCGTGAGTTCCTGACAGTCACCCGATGCACTGAGGGCCTCCGAGCCGTAGCAGCGGGACCTCCCTGTGCAAAGAGCAGTCCCCGAAAGCGAGAAGGCGAGGGGCAGGACCTGTGTCAGCCCAGCTCTCTCCCAATCCCCATTTCCGTGGGTCCAGCCCCCTGCCCAGCACTTCGGAGCTGCATCATCTGGCCCTCCGGGGTCCCGTCCGCAATCCAGACCCCACGCCCTCCAGGGGACATTCACCTGGAGCTGAGAAGGAGGGGTGACTGCTAGCGGTGGAAGGCTCAGAGAGAGTGGGGGGAAGGCATCAAGGCCTTCGGGGAACGCGCCTGAGCCTTAGCTGCAGGCCACCCCCACGCCCGCTGGTCCCAGGGACCGGTGGGGACAGAGGTTCAGCAAGAGCATAGAATCGCAGAGCCCTGTGGGCCCCGCCAACGCGATGCAGGGCTGTCACTGCGGTCTGCAGGTCAGAGAGGGTGCGACGGAGTGTGGGCAAAAGGGGAAGAAGGGGTCACTGGAGAGAAACGACCTGGGGCTCTGAAAAGAGCTTAAAGCTTGTAATCAGAGAAATCTCGATCTTATTAGCTGTGCAGCTTTGGGCAAATCACTTAACTTCTCTGAGTGAAGCCTCTTCCATGGGGATAGAGACAACTGGTCACGCCAGTGCAGCACTTGATCTAACACACGGCTCTGATCCCTCATCCGACAAGAGTCTCTGCGTGCTCCAGACAGCGCGTGTCAAAACCCAGTGGGCCTCACGTCACTTAAAAATCGGTGGTTGGCAGGTCTCCGCCTGGTCAACTAGAGGCATGAAGGCCCCATCTCCACAGTCGGAAGAGCGACGCGCTGCCTGTAAACGGCACGAAGCACTCGGCAAGTGCAAACAGATAGGCAGCTCCTAATGCCTAGAGTCCCCCTCGCTGGATGGAACCCGGGATTTCCCCCTCCAAGACCCATCAGCTGCAAAAAGGCCTCGGAAACTCAGCGTGAGGACAAGCGGCCTCCTTCCTTCCTGTTTGGCAAGGACAAATCTGACAGAAATGTAGGGCCCGCGTGGATATTTAAACAGCCTGGGTGACAGCAAAAGCCTTCAGCCCAGCCATGAAAGATAGACTTTATGGCGACACCCGCTATACTGATGAGCCCTCAAATTAGGGTGGGAGCCGGGAGGCGTCGGGCTCCGAGGAGAGAGCGGCCACGGCTCTGCCGCCGCCGCCACCGCCGCCGGCCCCGCCGCCGGGGCATCCATCACAGTAAGTGCCCGGGAGCAACGGCTCTGATGCCTCTTCATTGGGCCACCAGCAAATGAGGCGCTGGATTAGGGCTGCCACGCGCCCAGCACAAGTCGGGCTCGGCCGGTGTAATTAATTGGAACTTCGCCAGCTTGACAAATTGGGGATGATGGATCTATTGGGTATGAATAGGGAAAAAATGCATAATCAGTCAAAGATTTAGTGAAGACGGCTCTCGTCTGACTCCCTGCCATCACCAAATCCATTAAGGCGAGGAAACATCACTTTGAAAAGAGGCAATGTCCTTCACGTGTTCAATTTATATCTTTTTGTTCTTGAATTTATGGGCGAAGTCAGCTCAGGCTCGCTTGACTTTAAGGGGAGAAACGGTTTCTCTCGTGAGTTGAAAAAATAATTTGTGTCCTACGTCCTTTAGTTCAGTTGGAAATCTGTGTAAAATAGACTTTGGGGGGATTGCATTATTAATTCTTTAGGGCATTTTAATAGTAGTTGAACCAAACAGGCCACTTTGCCTCTGTGGGGATGATTTAATGTCAAATATAAAAAGAACACGAAAAGTTTCTCATCTCTCTCTGGTTTTTTTTTTTTTTTTTTGGATTACCATTTGTAGACTGGGACAGATTCAGTGGTAGGTGGGTGAGGTTTGCTTTCTTTTGTAATTGGTAGGAGAAATCATTTTATAATTTCTTCTACATTCAAGGTGGGTTGACTTGTGAAATGAAAGGTATCAATTAGGTGATTATCCAGCTAATTTGACAAATGATAAAAAAAAAATCAAACAAGATAAATCAGCCCTCCCGTAAAAAAGAAAAAAGACAAAAAAAAAAAAACCCAAAAACCTCTTTTCAATTTTTGACTGGATTAACTAGACGGTTACACCCCCAGGCAAGAAGACACTGCGTCCAAGAAGAGAGGGCAGGTGCTAATCCCAGGAGGGTTCCCACTGCCTGACCCGCAGGTACTAATTAGTTTGTTGTGGTCCTTCAGTCTCTGGGATCTTTTAAAGTTTAATGTGAGTGTCAGTAATCCTGTTTTCACTTTCTACTAAATGACGAAGCAATTCTTCTTATTCTACCTCTTCGGAAAACAGACTCTGTCTGCAACCCAAGTCTTGCAGACATGGATGGTGGTCTCTATACCAGCCTGTCCATGGTCCCGTTTTGCTGATCGTAGAACAAAATACTAACTCCATACTTAAATTAAAATGTCATCAATGCCAACACCTCACGGGTGATCCCACAGGCAACTGACCATGAACACGGGGTTTGCCCATTGAGGTACGTCCTTCTGGGCATCCGTGGATTCCCGTCACCTGTATGTGAGCAGGTGGAAGCTTCTCACGATAAGTGGTCTGCGGCCCATTCATGAAGTGCCCCAAAGTTTTCAGTAAGGCCTGCAGGAGTGGGATCAACGGGAAGCAAGGACCCGGCTACACTGTGAACAGAGTTGGGGTACAAGGGCAACCATCAGAGAGCTTCTCAGTCTGTCCCTTTTTCCTGCCAATTTGCTCTAGAACACATATCCTATTAAAAAAAAAAAAAAGGTATCTGTGACACTCACTAAATAACACTTTGGAAACGGACTCTAATTTAAATCACACCTGAGCTTCAAGTGGCACAATGTCTTTCCTGCTTCCCATAAAAATTTTCAGTGTTCAATGAAACTAAAAACGTAGGAAGTGGGGGGTGTTCGATTTTCCTTTTATGGGTCTTTTTTTTAAAGAATGTAGTCTTTTTCAAAGAAATGTAGAGACGGCCACAGGCTGACACGCTGTTTTCCTGGGATACAGGCAAGGCAGGCCCCTCGGGAGACCCCCGAAGAAACAACTAACAAAGGATAAGATGTTTTGCTAGAGGCACCAAAATGTACACTTATGAAGAAACTAGGTAAACTGGGACCACTCTTGCCAAAACTTTACTTCTCCTCCTTTTCAAAATCTTTTTTTTTTTTAAATTAATGGGATAGTGTTACTGCCAGGTTGCAATCTTTTGATTATTCAACATTCTTTTCCCTTCGATTTTTGCCTAAACTAGTCCCATCTTCCCAGCCATTACAGGGCAGGAAGAACTTCCTGTGCAATAGGGATTTTCGTTTTTAGTTAATGCGTCATCATGCATGACCTCGATTAGGCCCTCCCAGCTCCACAGAGCAAGAACTGAAGTTTAACGTGGGATCGGGGGAAGTTAGGAGATAGGCCCCAAACATTGTAGCTCTACGTGTGCAGCGAGGATTGGGACCGAGGTGCCCGGGGGACAGGCAGGGGTGAGCCTCCCCGGCCTCCCACGCGGTGCCTCCTGGGCCGCCCCCTTCCCCGGTGCCCCTTGCGGGAGACCCTCTCCCAGTCTCTGGTTTGGGCGGTGAGTGTCGCCCTGCCGACTCTCCCACTGCCCTGGTTGGCACAGGGTCTGTCCCAGCGGAAGTGGACGGCGAGGGGGGCAGCCACGGCCACAGCAGCGCTGCGCCCCGGACAGTGACCCCCTGCCACTCCCAGGTGCAGCTGCAATCATTCTCCCGGCGGCAGTTTCTCCCTGTCCTCCCTTCCCCGTGCACCTGCCACGCCCAACGGCAGGAGAGGCCCCCTGCTCTCCTGGCAGGTGACAGCATCGCATTCCAGGCTCCCTCGACAGACAGAGCGCACCGTCGCCTTGGCGGTCGAGCGTGTGCTTTTCAGATTTAGACCACGAAGGAGCCATGGGGCTGAGGGTGTGTTCTTGGGTCAGTCAATCTTGTAAGCACAGGGATCGCTGTCTTTGGAATGGGCCATCTGTCCTTCTGTCCTGCCCACTCCTCCACTGAAAGTTGTTCACAGGCAGGACCCAATGTCCCGCTCAGGCAGCAGGACACCAGTGGAGCCAACATACACCGCGGACAAGGCGAGCTGGATCCGGAGGCACCAGGCACGCATGGTCAGGGAAGGCAGGACGGACGGGCAGCTCTGATGCCCGGGTTCCTGTCCCTCGAGAGTGTGGCAATGGGCCTCCAGGTAGACTGGGCACTGCGCAGGTGGGAGATGTGCCACAGTCTGCAGAGGCCCGAGCCAGGGAGGACGCAGGACAAAGCAGGTGGCAGTCCCTGATGGGGAACAGAAGGAGGGCGGGAGTGTCAGAAGGAGGGACATCCAGGATGTGACTTGAAGGATATCAAGACCTGCCGTTGGGTGACTATGTGAGGGCCATGTACTGACGGGTGGGCCTTCCAAGGACCGGGACCTCAAAATATGATTAACCCCACAGTTCTGTCCCCTTCGGTGTTGGCCCTGTCATTGAAACTGCAAGGTAGGCGTGTAGGGCCCCCAACACCTTCCCAATTACAGTTCTCCTAAAATGAGACATATTAACCCAAAGAAGGGGATTTCTTAAAGGTGGGGTGGCAAGCCCCATCAGATCATGAAGAGGAATAGAACAGAATGGAAAGTTCTTGAAAAGGCCAGAACAATGTAGGCATGAATCCCAGTCCAACCATGTGCCAGCTGGGTGAGCTAGGACATCTCTGGGCATCCCCACCCCATCTGTTAAAATGAGAAAACAGTAACAAGGCCGACCTGTAGTCCACATACCCCCCGCCCCATGCCTCCCCACTCAAGCCACCTGCTGAGCCCTCAACCCTGGAAGCCTCGGCCCAGGACGTCCTGCCCACACCCTGTCTCTGGCACTGAACCCAGACTGGACCCCGGGCTGAATCAGGGCCCATGGGCACGTGGGAATTTGGAATGGGGGTGTCACAGGTGCAGTCCGTGAGCCGTGAGTGGATGCACTGCTGGGTCAGGGGGACTGGTGGGCAGTCCTGACGTGCAAGCAGCTGAATGAGATGACAGCTGGAGGCAGGGACACAGCAGTTGCTTTTGCTGGCTCCAGGCCCCGTGGGGCTGCATTTAGGTCCTAAAGGATTTGTCTGGATCTAGCAATACACTTTTTTTTTTTTCCTGAGCCTCTCTGAGTGAGCTTCTGCTGCTTGCAAGCATTTTGCCCTGACTGAGGTCCTCAACAAACAGTAGCAATAACAACGACAGGTCCAAAATGAGGACAGTGACAGTGACAATAACATCCAAAGCATCAAATTTTCTTGCATAAAACTGGCCCTGCCCTGGCCGGGTGGCTCGGTTGGTTGGCGTATCATCCCGATACGCCAAGGTTGCGGGTTCAATCTCCAGTCCGGGTGCGTGCAAGAATCAACCAATGAGTGCGTGAAGAAGTGGAGCAGCAAATTAACGTTTATGTTTGTTTCTCTCTCTCTCTCTCTCTCTCTCTCTCTCTCTCTCTCTCTGTCTCAAATCAATAAATTAAAAAAATTTTTTTAAAAGACTGGCCCTGTCCCCTGGAAGGCCACTTACAAACCGCTGCCCTAACTGCAGGGCCGCCACAGCCATTAAGGCAAATGCACGTCCTAGGCCCTTGTGGCTTCCAGGTGTGATCTTGGCCCAGCAGTGTCATGGTCACTTGAGACTTACAAGAAATGAAGAAGCCCAAGTCCTACTCCAGACGTCGTGAGGACAGCTACATTTTCACAAGACCCCCAGGTGATCTGCACGCACAGGAAGTGAGAGAAGCACTACGCTAGGAATGATTCCTGCCCAGCGGAGGAAGGTGCGTGACCCGCCGGTCATGCCCTTGGTCGGCTCTCTGAGGGCGGCCCCCCTCCCCGGGGTGGGCCGCTCTGTCAAGAAGGAGAGCTGGACCAGGCCCCTCAAGGGCCAATTCACTGGCCGTTTGATCCTGGACGAGCTGCATGGACCCAGTAATTTGCAGGATTTAACATCAGATTATAAACCCTCAAAGGGTTCTGTCGAGTGCCCAGCACACCAAATAAATGTGCCTATTAAATACCCACTGCAGGTTTTGTTGGCTCCCGCCACCCGCAAGGCTGGGGGAGGCAACTTGCCAAGCCCAAGGAAAACTGAACTGAAGTCACGCACCTTTCATCTTCCGGAGACCTGATTTTCAGCGAAACAGGAATAACCACCAGTCCCAGGGGTTCGAGGACGCAATAAAAAGTTCAAATGATGGATTTCATAGGCAGAGCGAGAATGTAGGCCTCACTCACTTGCTCACTCACTCCCTCATCCCTTTCCAGTTACTGTGTTCGGACCGAGGACTGAACTCTTCCCAGGCAGGTTTTACTCTCCGTGTCTGGGTGAAGCGACGGGAACTGCATGGGGCCACCATCTGGGACCCACACTGTCTCCCAGGAGCCAATGACTAGGTTTCTTTTCAAGTGTTTTCAATCGCTTTGAGCCGGGAAGGAGGAGGGGAGAACCGTGAATTAAAGGGAAGAGGGCAGGCGTTGCCATAGGTCCAATGCCGCTCGAGTCCTGGCTGTGACTTGGCACCCCGGGCGGCCTGCTGAAGCCACACCGTCTATCAGAACCTGCACCACACCCCCTAAAAGGCAGGGATCACACCTATCTGCGAGCTCGCTCAAAGAAGCGAGGGCCACGTCATCTCGAATCAGTATTATGCCACAGGAGAAGGCATCTCGTGGCTGCCTGTGCCCTCCGGGAGCCTCCTGGACACGGAATACCCCAAGCTCGGGGACGGCACTTAGCCCCCAGTGTCCTCGTGACGAGTAAATAAACTAACGATAGTGGAGGTCTTAGCTCACTGCCCGCCTATTATCTGTCTACGCAGTGTCGGACACTGTTAATATCTTTGGAATCAAACAGATGCACTCACATTCCAATGACACAGCTCTGTGACCATGTGCCAGGTTACTGACTGATAAGCCACCTCATTTTCAAGTTCCCTCAGTTTCTTCAACCGTGACAGTTAGGGTTGTTTGGAAGATACACAGAGAAATACTTGCCGATGTTTTTCCTTTTATTCCCCAAATCTATATTCTGCTCTGGGATACCCCTAGTTTCTTCCTTGCATTTGCTTCCTGTTTCCACGTCTACCCCAGAAAATCCTCTCTTTTTTTTTCTTTTTCCTTTTTTTTAAGGCAGGGTGGATTTTACAGCTGTTGACTTAATGCTATGACTGATAAAAGTATTTCTAGCGGATGTGGCTGGAACAAGACGTGCTTTTAAAATGCTGACCATTCCATGCTCGCGTTTTGGTTTTGTATCTGTAGTTCATTTATCTAGACTAAGAATGAGTTTAATGTTTCAAAACGCTGGTTTGGAGAAAAATGTTGACAAAATTCTTTTAGAGAGAAACAGTGATGACCTATGTCAAAAATAAGAAATGTTTACTTAATCACTAGTTCAGTCATTGACTTGATTTGGGAAAACAGAACCTTCTGGGGTCCTCAAGTCTTTCTGTGTCTTTGCTATTTGTTCAAAGGTGCCTTCAAATGCCTCAGTGAAAATAAATCACGGAAACGTGAAATATGGCTTTAGATTTTCATCTGCGTATTTTTAATTCCCGAGCAGTACAAGAAAGCCCTGCATCGCTGCATACGCCCACAGCAGAAGCGAAAGACTTGAATTCTTTCCTGGAGGTATGACGTTAGTATGCTATTTTTTGAAATTAATGTTTGGGCATGAGAAGGCGGCTATGTCTGTTAAAGTCCCATGTTACATCCTCAACTCCTACGACTCTCGGGTCATCATCAGAGGTATCGGAAACACTGCCTTGATAAAGAAACCGTAAAACGGATTGTTCCTCTGGTGTGCAAAATAAACTCGAGAGGGGAGGAGGGGTGGGTGCAGCCCGGAGCTTCACTTCAAGCGAAAGGGAAAAATCTATCTGGGATTCAATGGGAAAACTGAACAATACCATAAATAAATCAGATTTTAAAGAGGGATACTTCCCCCACTCCCACTTAAATTTGAAATGAGGTGGCTTATCTTTAAGGTCTATTTTGTTTCAAATTCCATTGTTTGCCCTGTACCTTTTAAGTGCTGTTAAAAACTATGTGGCAATACAAATCCTCTATTAAGAAGCACAGCGAGAGGGTCTGGCTCAGAAATCGGACTTCGGACCTTCAGTTAAAGAAGTAGCCGAAGTCTGTGGTGATGAGCACATTCATTTTCATGTTCCCTGTTATTACATGGAAAAGCTGGAGACAATTTGCAAGCCTAACGATTAGAGACGTAATAAGCAAAATACGTAAATCTCAATAGAATGGCGCAGAGTCATTGACAGGTAACCACGTGGAAAAGTTTTGGTATACAAAACTCCCCAGAAAGAACAGAATGCAAAATTATGTGTTCACTGAGATCGTGACGATGTGGGATTATGATCAGCTCTTATAAGGGAACATATGAAAATGCAAAGCATTGTATTAGATTAAAGGGACTAGAGGTAATATATTTAAAAATAAAATGCTTTTTATTGTTATAAAATTGCCCATAGAAGACAATCTAAAAAAGAAAAAAGAAAAAAAATTCTCTGACAGGGCTCTGGGAAGTTGGAAGGGAAAGAAATGAACTTGTATTTCTTGCAGGGATTGTTGGTTGCCAAAAACCGAACCCCACTCCACCCAGCTTCCGTAAAAGGGAATTTACTGCAAAGACTGAGGTGAGTTCAGAGAGTCCCAGCTGGGCTGCTGGACGGGGTTAGGGCTACAGATCAAGGGGTCCACCACGGCCTCACCAGCCTCAACTGCACCGGCACAAAACAGCACCACGTTAAATAAAAATCAGATCCAACGCTGGGTACCTGCAAGACCCACTCCCTCTCCCTAATCCCTGCCCAGCCTACAGGGGTGTTTGAAACTCCTCCATCCAAGCCTTTCTGGGTCAGGGTGTTTGTTTCCCAATATGCTCTACTGATGTCTCAGCCCTTTACCTGCTACTAACAGAGGGACCCATGAATAGGTATTTTCACGCCAGGCTGGCTGTGCGCACCTGATGAGCTGAGAGTGAGAAACAGGTCGTAACCCTGGATTCGGGAGAGGACGGATGAGGAAAGCTGGCTGGGGAAACTCGGGGCCTGGCGGGAGGGGACCGGCCAGCGCAAACACAGCCCGTTTTCGCGATCTTTCTGGGGATCAGGAAAACCCCGCTCTCCCAGCTCCCGACCAGGGTGAAAACTAGCCATCTGTGATGGGGGTGCCCGTGACGAAGATGGACTCCCAGGAGGAAGCAGCCCACTGTGGAAGCCACAGGTGGTGCAGTGCGGTGCTGGCTTCCTGCGCCCGTGGACACCCCTGGGCGTCCAGCTCTGTGTGCCGGGGGCCCAGACAAGCCTCTTCTCCAGATGCCACTCTTGTCCACAAGCCCCTCTGAGCCCCAATGCCCTCATCAAGTATGGCATATTGGATGACAGGTGGCCGGTGATGCCTGCCTGGGTCTATTCAAAGTGTGTTTCCCTTTAAAGGGAAAAGTCACCTGGGCCTAGGCCATCCGAACCTCGTTTGTTTCCGCGTCCATGGGAGCACAGGGGCTGTCCTCGGCCCTCTTCTCTCCTGGCTCTCAGACCTGCTCCTCTCGCTTCTCCCTGCTGCTCCTCCTCTCGCCCCCTCCCTACCCCTAATATTTCTTTCTAAAATACAGCTGAGCCGCTGGGCTGTCATCTTTGGGATGCTCCCGGTGGATGTGGGGCAGAATCTGCAAGACGTCCAAGCTCCCCCTGCGAGGTGGGTCGCTCCTCTCTGACTGGAAGTCAGCCACCTGTTCTCTGAGTCTGAGTCTCCCCCCTGGGCCACTGGCTTCATCACGTTCCCCCCCCGCCTTTCTGGAGGAGGGGACCAAGGCTGCCCCTTCCTGCACTACGCACACCTCCTGAAGGCAGGTGGAAGTGGGGCGATGGGGCGGTCTTCCTAGCGCGCCATGCCAAGTGGGGAAAGCGCCTAGGTTTACCTCCCAGGCCTGTGGGGAGTTCTGGGAACGCTGGCTGCAGCGCCGTTCTCATTCAGTGGCTGGATCACCGATCTGCCAGATGCGTCTTTGAAGCCAGTCATCACAGTCCTGGTGCCTCCCGGCTGCTCGCCGCGACCACCCCACAGCTGGGACAGCGGGACAGCAGGGCTCACCTTCCAACCGTCATTCTTTGTTTCACCTGCCAATCATTTGCCTTTGAAGAAAGTAACGAAGTAACTTGAGCTTCTGGAATCATCAACTATTGGGAGTTCTTGTAGAGCCCCAATGAGATGATTCATCTTCCTGACCCCCCTACACACACACACATACATGCCAACACAGTGCCTGTTTGGCAAGATAATACCAGCATCTGGCCAAGAACTAGAGAAACGATGACAACAACAAAAAGAGGACAAGATTTCCAACCTTAATGTCTCTCCTTCCTAACGGGGCAAAATTGGACACATTCCAGTGCCAAGGGAAAGATAACTGACCACTGCATCTGGCAGTTTTTCTGGGTTTAAGCCCATGAATTCACACTTCGACATTCAATAGCTACGATTCTTTGCTGATCTACACCCTGTAACGTGTTTCTTTTGGGCAAACTCTAGAGGCGATGGCATTTTAGGGGGCCGCTCTTAAGGAATAACACGAAGAGTTGAAATAAATGCGTCCCCCCCACCCCGCCACTCCTCCCTGTCTCAGCTTATGCAGCCTCCTGGACAGGAGGACCAGCCTTCCCCGCGCTTCCCGCCGCCCCGGGCTACACCGGCAGGCATCACCTCCCAGGACACAGTGCGTGTTTTCTGTTACCGAGCAACCTTGCTTTCTCACCCTCCAGCTCCCCAAACCTGCGTGTCCCAACGCGAGCTCCGCGCCAACCCGTAAGCGTTGTATCGCTGTTACTATGTGCTTTCCGATGGCTCTCCACGAAACCAGGGGTTAAAGAAAAAACACACAACTCAGTCGTGGAAAGGCTTGCACGTGGGGTCAGACAGGTCCAGGCCTGAATGGTGGCGGTGCTCCGCAAGGGCTGTGACCTGGGGCAATCCATCTACACGTTCGAAGCCTCGGTTTTCAGGTGCTAACCCCGGGTGGACGATGTGCGCCTTAGTGACCTCTGGTGGGCATAAATCACAAAGCGCTGCTCCGGTAACATCTGAGGGGATCGATAAATGTTAACCCCCCTCCACATCACACACCTGTCGACTTCCTGTTTGAATCCTTCATTCTGAGCAAGGGTGGCCACGCACGTGCTGCCCTGCAGCCACGGTCTTGCAGCTGTAAGAGAAGCTGCTCAGGATCCCTAAGTGCACTGGACACGAATGCCTGCAGCGGCCCTGGGGTCTCAGGAGCCCAGCGTGTGCCTCTGGGGGACCGTCTAGCTCCCTTACTTTGGGTAGAGGAGGACCCCAAAGCATCACGTAGGTCTGACACACACAGAGGTTTCAACAACTCCACATCCTAAGTGCACGGCCGGCCAGCCTGAGGAGACCTGCCGTCGCTCTTTCTACACAATTTAACATCTGACAGTCGCCGTGTCTAGCCAGCCATGGGGCTCTGTTTTATTACCGGCCATTGAAAAGAATTAGTTGGTGACCCAGAAAACTGATATATAAGATCCTTTTAATCACCAATATGGCTTTCAATTATGCAGCATAAACTTATTAACCTTTTTACTGCTGCGGCTTGATTTATGGAATTTATCTGCACGACCATCATGAGCAGGGATAAAAAGTGTATTATCTGAGGTGCTGGCATTAACAGCAGAGAGCTGCTCGTCCCCATCACGGAGGCTTACGTGGTGATGACAGCCTCGTGCTGAGTCTCTGGAGATTCATTTTTTACCTACAGCCGCTGGGTCATGGCTGACTGAGGACCTACACTGAGACTGAGTGACTTTGTAACAAAACGCCTGAGCATGGCCCCAACCCGACTGGACCCCAACCCGGCTCTTCTTCCGGCTTCCTCTCCTGAACATCCAGCGCCCTTACAGGGCCCACACACCTCGCTGCTCCACCCCCAGCCCATGCGTTCTGTCTTAGCTGGAATCACCCCGCCGTCCCCACAGCCCTAGACAAACTCATACAGCCCCCTCACATATAATCCCCCAAAATACCCACATACGGCCACATACACACATATCCATAGCCCCGTACATACTCACACAGCCCCTCACCCATAAACCCCCCAAACACCCATACACAGTCCCATACACACACACCCACAACCCTTACACACTCACAAACTCCTCACCTCTCCCACAGTATACACACACACGCCCACCGCACATACCCCCAATTACCCCCATGATACCACAATCCCTACACACACTATATGACCCAATGACACCCCTACAATGCCACCCACAACCCCCTTCACACATGCAATACACACCACTTCCCACACTCATTCGCACAACACCCGCGGGTGCACGCGCCCCTTCTCCATCTGCGAAACCTCTCCAGGGGCTCAGGGTGGGGGGTGTCACTGCCTCCTTCCTGCTGCTTCACTCCGCTCAGAGAGCTCACGGGGGGCAGAGCCGGGTCACCCCGAGGCTGCAGGTCCTGGTGGTGGGGGCCGCAGGGCTCACTCCTCACGCAGGTCCGGCATTCGCCGGGCTGCAGTAAACCAAGCGCCAGAGGGAGTGAGCCATCCGGCTCTGCTGCCAGGGGCCTGTCTACAACCAAAAGCACGCGCATGCACTTGGAGCAACTTGAAAACCACAAATAACTAGAAAGCAAGTCTTAAATAATGTCATTCATGAGACAGAGAGGGAGCATCCCAAGAGCTATCAGACAGCAAGTTTTCCCGTCCAATATTACATGGGCCGCTGGCCCAAAACAGAGAGACGGTCGGGGGCGGGCCCAGCGGGGGCACTGCGGAGGGATGCTCCAGGAGTAACATGACTACCGACGCACATGGAGGGTCACCGTCGGGGAGAACGGAAGTCACGAGAGAGCAGATGCCGAGGGGAGATGCAGGGTCTTCAGCTTTTATCAGACCTTCCCCAGTGCTCACAAAATGAACACAGACCCACCGCTCGGGTGTACTCTGCACCTAGGTGCAGCGGGGATGCCACGGAGTCAGCAGGAACTAGTCCAGAAGTTCTCTGGACTCGTCCTGGGACAGCTATGGGATCTCGGGCAGCGGGGGGACCCCAGAGAGGTCCACAAAGTGTCCGGCCTAAAATGCGGAGGTGGCCCCCATTGCGACCAAAGGTGGTCTGCTTTAGTGGGGTCTGTATTCTTTCTTTTGAAGAAAAGACTGACAGTGCCCCAATTTAAATGCATTTGAAAGGCCTGAAGTCAACCCTATCCCTTCCCTTTGCAGAGGAGAAAACTCAACGTGCTTCGCCAAGGTCACTGGCAGGCTGGCATCAGGGCCGGGGCAGCACCTTCCCGCGGGGCCTCCCGGAGCACCCAGCATGGGCAGCGGGAGCCCGCAGAGCTTTCAGGCTCAGGGCAAACTGCCACGCACTCTTCCCCCCACACCCCACGCGGGGCTAAGCAGCCACTGCTGCATGTCTGGTGAAAGTGCTTACACGCAAGCAAATGCAGAAGTGCCCATGTGTTCGGTTTACTGGTTACTCGTGTCACGGAATCATCATGCAACATTTTCAGGCAGATATTTCCCCTGGACACGTCATTTGCCCCGCCTGCTTCCGCGAACCCGGCCACCCAAGCCATCTGGTGTGGTGGCGAAAGGCCCAGAGCTCGATACCTGAAGCCCGGAGGACCTGAACTCAACCCCAGCTCAGCCCCTTCCTGGCCGTCTGACCTCACACAGACCCCTCAGCCCCTGCCGCCCAGCAATCTTGACCAAAATACCAGGGGTAACCAGGTCTACCCCATGACGGTGACGTTCCAACGAGGTCATGAATGTAATGCCTTTGCCTTAATGAGACATTTGGTACCCCTCAGGTGCTCAGGAAGGTTTTGCTGTCATCATTACTACACAAGTCGTTCCCCTTATAATTCTCCGGCCATTAATAGTGACACCGACAGGGATGATCGGGATGATTCTGAAAGACCGTTCACAAAAACAACAGCAATGAAAAAAATCAAGAGCCCCCATGAAGATTCACTCACGAATCAACATTTGCAGAGCAGGGGAAATTATGAACTGTCCGGAAATAATACAGTGAAAGACAGTCAATGACAATTACAGCAGAAAGAGCCTAATACAGACTTGGAGATAAATCTGGGAGCGTCTATTCTACGAAAACCCATTTATTACCAAAAAAAAAAAAAAAAAAAAAAAAAGAAATCCTGGAACCACGTTACCCTAAGTGGACATCAATTAGTGCCCGATTACAATGGAATTCCGCGGGAAGTGTATATTAGACGCAGAGCACACGAATACCGGAGAGCGTGGGAGGGTTGATGCCACTGCAATGAACAGCAGGTGAACGTTAAAGACGTCCCTTCGGCCTGCCGTGGTCATGGGTTCGGGCCGTGCCGCCCCCTTGCTCCTACTGTGGCCACTAGAGGGGGCCGTCCACGGGGGCGGAGGGAGACACAAAGTCCGTGTTTATTTACTCACAACGTGCCTTGGAGCTGCAGGGCTCTCAAACGCTGACTCAGGAGGACTCCCCGTCGCCTCTGCGCGCAGCAGTTCGCTTTCCAAGGGGCTCTGGATCTAGGTAATGGGAAGCTGTGTGAACGGGGGCAATTTCAGACTATGCAATGAGGGGCATTTTAATCACTCCAACAGGGACTGGACTTCGTGGAGCAAAGGATTCTCGGCTGAAGACTTAGGACCAGCCCCTCCAAACGCGGGGCCGGTGACGGCTCGGGAGTGGGCCATGCAGGGCGACGGCGGCTGCGGCCAACATCCTGTTCCCACACAGGTGACCGGGGCTGGAAATGAACGCCTCCTGGGATCACTCTCGAGGCTAACCAAGCGAATCAAGTGCCTCCTTTATAGGGATACGTGCACATGGAAGCCCAGTGCCCACTCTGAAGCTTGGGGTCATAAAGAACGGGCGGGGGTCCCAGCTTTCCTGCCGTTTGTCATACTATCTTTGTGCGCATGTTACCCTCAATCCAAAGTCGCCGGCCTCCCTTCCGGGTGGTCCCGATGCAGGCCACCCACTTGCTGGCTGTGGAAATCCTCGGGCCTTCAGCGTCATCTTCGGCAAAATGCCGACAGCAACCTCCGGGCGCTGCTGTGTGGGTTAAATGAGACGCAGACCGTGGAAGCTCCTGGGACACGTGTCCCCCTCAAGGGGGGCACAGCCAGGCTGCGTGGGCCTGGCCCCTCTTCTGTCGGGGGCGCAGCTGCCTGCTCCATCGGCCCCCGCCGATGCCTCGGCACATACAGAGACAGTGCTCAGACCCCACCACCGGGGGAGGCTAGCAGGCTTTCCTCTCGGCCAAGAGAGGCAGGTTTGTCCCAGGACATTTGCACAGGGACACCTGCCTCCTGGTTCCTCACGGGGGTTCTGACCCAGCATGTCCCCCTCGGGCCAGCCCCTGACGCTGGCTTTCCTCACAAGGGTCCCAACTCACTAGGCAGGGAACCTGGACCCCAGTCCTCCACTGGACTAGGATGGGTAACTAGAAAAGCTGAAGGAGACCCTAAAGGAAGTCTGCCCCTTTAAGTGGGTCCCACCAGCCCTGACCTGCAATGCCACCTCCAGGACGCCCCTGCGGCCCCAGAGCTTGGCCCAATGACCTCACCTCACGTGGGTCCAATCCCTGTTGTTACTAATAGAAACTCGGTACCTTGGCAAATATTAATCCCTGCCTAATTCTCCTCACACAATGAAGCAAAACGAAGCCACATGCGTGGAAATGTGACAAGGGAAAACCCACGGTGCTAAACAATGAAATATGCACTAAGTCCCCAAAGAAGTTCATTACCTGAAGGACACATTATCCCCCTGTCTTCCCATGAGTCAGCACAGTCAGCAGTCCTTCCTAATTGGTTTAAAGCCTGGGGTGAAATATTAGGATGCCACGGTATGTGATGACACAGCTGTATTCCTGAGGGGACAGCTGAGACGAATCTGTGTGCCGCCGAGACAGGTGGGGATGAAGGGAGCAGGTGGACGTGGGTTGTAAATATACTGTAACTTAAAAAATAATGGGGTGTTTTTCCCTACAGGTTTCTGGCGCTTCGTTACTAATTAAATATTGAAACGACGAAAGGAGAAATAACGTTGTGCGGCTCTTTGGATTCAGGGCATAAATGTAAATATTCTGTGCCATCAGCTGCAATTCATTTGAAAAACATGCGCCCGATCTGGGAGCACTGATTTGTGGGCCTGCGAGCTGAGAAGGGGGGAGACGGAAGGAAAATACTAGTAGCTAATGGTGACATTCGTTCTTCTCTGGGCCGTAAGGGGATTTGGGGCTGTGCGATCCAGGGCCGTATTTTCTGAGTTTAGAAAACTAAGGAGCCTTTTAAACAAAATAGTAGATTCCCTGTGATAAGAACTGCAGTTAAAAGTCACACCCCGTGGCGCAGAGGGGCTGTCGCTAAATGCAGAAAACCGACAGGCAAATCGCCTGGCGGCCCTGGGTGATTCACACCGGAGAGCGCTAGTGGGATCCTTTATGGGTCCCCGCTCCCCGAGCTCTCAGCGGTGAGGCGCCCGGAACTCACAGGCGCTGATTCGGGGTCTTGGTTTTAGAGAGAGGCGATGTGTAATTCCATGAAAAGGAGCAAAACACTTCTGGGCCCGCAAGGGTCCCAGGCACCGGAGTCGACTGGCCAAGCGCCCACTGGGACTGACGGTCCAGACTGGCCGCACGCCTCCTCGCCGGCGCTCCCCTCAGGGGTCTCTCGGTTGCTTGTGGGGCAGCGCAGGAGAATGTCTTCCCCGACCCTTCTGTGTGGCACCCCGGGGGCTGGCCTCGGACTCAGAGCCCCAGTGCTCCGCCCTGGTCTCCCTTCTCGGCGAGGAGCATCTACATCCTCATCCGTAAGTGCCCTCCGTGACCCTCCTGGGGCTTTGCTTTGGGGCGATATCCACGTAGGACAATTTGTGTCTGTATTTGATCACACGGGACGCAGTGTGGGCCGGCAGGCAGGCCCCATGCCTTACAGCAAGGTGTCCCTGAACGTGAACATGGGGCGTCTCTGTGCAATCGGCCAACAAGCCTTCCTGTGAGAAGCCACCGCCCTCCCACGCCTGCGGCTCCGCTGGCTGGGCAACCTCAGGAACGTGTCCTCGCGTCTCCCTGGCTGCAGGGACGAGCACACTGTGAAGGCCCCCGAGTCCGGGGGAGCCGTTTCCCTGCTCCTCGCAGTCCCCAGACAGGGCCGTTCTATGTGTACCTTCCTGGAACTAAAGTATGGACACAGGGGAAAGAAACTCATTTTCTGTTGTTACGTGCAGAAGTCACCAGCCGCCTGCCCTGGGTACACGGAGCAAACATAGAGCCAGAGGAGAGACATGGCCCACGAACGGAGGGAAGCAGGACCAGGGACTCAGAAAATGAGAGAGAGTCCTGCTGACATTCTTCGAGCTCCTGGGTCCCACCACGCCTGAAGGCTGATTTCACTTCCCAGGGAGATGAGCCCGTGAGTTCTCCCTTCTGCTTGAGTTTCTTTGAGTTGGGTTTCTGTCACTCGTAACTCGAATAAAGCAAAGCTATGGCGGAGGAAGCCAAAAATGAATTGTAAAAAAAAAAAAAAAAAAAATTAAAAGTTAAAATCTTTTCATTAGTTTGAGCCTGGAAGCACAAGGAAAACCCTGGCATGTAGGCTGTAGTAACAAGTGACATTCTGTAGTGTTTTATAGTTTACAAAGTATTCTCACACCATGGTCTAAGTTGATTCTCCCTCAAATTCAGGGAGGGAGACACAGTGTGTGTATTATTATTCGTATGTCACAAACAAGGGGTTTGAGCCATGAACCTAGGACTTCTGCCGGAAGTTCCTTTTGGCTATCTGGGCTGCTCTTTAAACGCTATCACTCCCAATGTTCTCAGACCTCTTCAGATAAATTAAAGAATAACTAATTCACTTCACAGTTGCCGGAAGGAGGACGCTGGGCCCCTGAAACGTTTGTGTGGCTGGACACGTCATCCCTGGACTCCCTCTCTGAACTCCCCTACGCGAGAGAGAAACAAACGTCTCATTTTTTTTCTATGGTCTTTTAGATGCAGCCTAACTCAATCACGGTTTATACAAGACATTAAAAGTGTGTGTCAGGCTTACACTGGAGAGGAGAGACAGGATTCTAAAATGAGTTGGCACGGGGCAAAGACTCTCTGCTCCCTCTCCCTCCTGCCTGCATCCGAAGACAGGCCGCGGGAGCATGCGGGGTAGAGGCCAGATGTGCGTCCGCAGGCCTGGTCCCCGTCTGCCCAGCAGTTCAGGCCTCCCCTTTCTGACGCCGATAACCTGTCTTCGTGCTCACGGTTCAAGCAAAAGCAGAAGGCAGACGCGTGGTGATCTTTCACCGTCAGGAACCCCACAGTTTCGCTGGCTTTTAAGGGCATCCTTTATTCATCCTCGGCCATCTCAGGGCCTGCCCCCCACAACTTCTCGCCAGTGCTCGCCCTTACTCACAGCGATGGTGACCCCACATCCCGATTTCAAGGTCTATCACAAAGCTACGGTACTCAAGGGAGTGGGGTGCGCCCAGAAAGGGGGGACATACAGACCCATGGGATGGTACAGCGAGCCCTAGAAAGGAGCCTTTCCTACGTGGTCAAAGGGTTTTTGACAAGAGTGCCAAGGCCATTCGATGGGGGAAGGACCCTCTTTTCAACCAAAGCTGCTGGGGAAACTAAAGATCCACATGCAAGAGAATGGACCCTGACCCGTCACCACATACAAAAAACAGTTCAAAATGGACCAAAGGCCCATACATAGGAGTTTAAACCACAAACTCTTAGCTTTGAAGAAACACAAGGGAAGAGCTTCATGACGACGGATTTGGCAGTGGTGGCTGGGACCGAGCAGCGATTTCCAATGATTTTAGATGAACGTTACTTAACAGTTTCAGAGAACACTCGGCCGCCGCCTCCGCCCATACTTCCCCTGCTCCGTTCCCGACCGTTTCCTTCTGGTCTCCCGCGTGAGCGTCAGATCTGCGGACAGATCCCACGCGCCTGCCGCGCCTGTGCCGCACTTCCTGCCCTTTCCTCCCCGTGGGCCGTGGCGCGGGGATTTCGGCGGGTCACGGGCTCCACTTGCGGCTCTGTCCGGGTGGTTGTTGCTGGTACCGTTCATTCCGTTCTAAAATGGTCATGTGATTTGATTTTCCAGATGCGAGCCTCTGATACACCCTCTGTATTTCCAGCTATTTTCTCCAAGTCTCATCAGCTACCTCCTGTATCTTGATGAGCCGTGGGCCCATTGCCTTTCTCTTGGTTTATTCTCTTGGTTTTCAGGCACATGGGCCTGTGTTTTGCCGCGTCTGGTAACTGCTGATTGAAGGGGCACCATTTATAAAACTCTCAAGAGCCTCTGGGTGACGTGACTTTCCTCCACAGGCCACGCCCCCTCCCTCCTTCAGGCAGGGGGAGTGACAGCCGCTCAGTCCCATCTAACCGAGGCTGTGTCACAGTCCCGGATATCCAGCCCCTTGCCCGTGCCTGCAGGCGCGCCCAGGACTGAGGCCGCGGCGGTCAGCCCACTTGTCCAGCCTTGACGCCTCTCATCACCTTTATCCCAGCAGCTCTGCGTGGCCGTCCAATGCACGATCTGTATATTTTACTTGCTCTTTTGAGCTGCTCTCCACAGGAGTACAATCTGTCACCACGAGAAGTGCTGGCCTCCCAAGGGGGCCTTTTAAACTCACACATCTTCAGATCTAAGCATTTTCTGCCTCAAACCTCCCAATGGCTCCCACAGCTCGAACAGCTCGCCTGTTTGGCCCCGCACGTCCGTGAGCCGCGCCCCCAGCCTAGCCCTGCATCCCCTACGCTCTCTGTGCCCACTGCTCCCCCGCCAGGCCGGCGGGATGTCTGCCCCTCTCTCCAGGCCTCGGCACACCTGCTGCAGCTGCCCTGCTCCAAGGTCCTCCTGAAAGAAGAAGAGGGTCTGACAGTAGTGACCCTTCCCTTGACCCCTTGGTTTGAGGGGTGGGGCCCGGGGGGGTGAGAGACCCCCTTTATTTCCTGGCACGCCGCGGACAATCATTAGCCACACCACGCCAGAAGGTGGGCTGCTCTCTCTGAGTCTCGGTGCCCACATCGGGACAATGAGGAGGACACTCAGCGCTTCCTGTGAGGGCTGTCTGGGGGCTGCTTTTTTAAATACCCGCCTTTCCCTGACTGTGGCCTCCCTCTTCACTCAAAAGCACATCAGCCAAGTAGGAACATGCCATCGGAGGGACTGGCTTCGGCTTCTATGGCAATGTTCCACGTCCCTTTGCTCAGCAGTGCGGCCTCAGCCGTCAGCTCTGTTTTGAGACACGGTCACGACACGTAAACATTCCCATCCTTGGGAGAACCACGACCCCACTGGAGGCCAAGAAGATGCTCCTGTTGCAAGTTATTATTTCTTAAAGAAACAAGAAAAAAAACAAAACTCCTTAGAAGCAAGGATGGCTCCTGTTTTTAACATGCCCTAACCATTCATGAGCTGCAGCAGGGCTCTAATTGCTCTTTCCTTCTCTGGTTTTGTGCTCGCCGATGGCTTCACTGTTTGAACACAACTTCAAGCACAAATGCGCCAGCAAAAAGATACCTTTGGATCCTTTCAGTCCAGCTGTGAGCTTACACTTGAGGGCACTCCTGTCTGCTAAGGTTTACTGCATATTAAAGTTTCTAAAAGGAGAGGCAGAATGGTCAAAGCGAGATAGTGAGAGAGACAAGAGTCTGTCTTCCCTAAATTAATAAGCATCACTGACCGCCTTCCTTGACCCCTTAAAGGACATGAAATTAATATCGGCAGACAGCTGAGGCCCCCCAGGCAGTGCAAGGCCACGCACGCAATCCAGGCTTCCTTGCTGTCTCAGAAGCCCGCTCCTACGGCGGGTCTCTGTACTTACTGCTGACGACATAGAGTGCACGGCAGCTCATGAACCTTACTGACTTACGGCCCCCTGATGTGGCCGAGCACTGTCATCCAGGGAAAATACCAGAATCAACGCTTGTATGTTCCAGTGAGGTCCTGCCTCCTGCAAAAGCCCCCTATAGACCCTTCAGGATATGTCGGCGAAACAGACGGCTACTACTCTGAGACAGTCTGCAAGGGTCTGAAAGTGCTGTTTATTTAACCACTTTCCAACTGTCCCAGCCCTTCCACCAACCAACCAACCACCCACCCAACCAACCAACCTTCACGTCCCTAGTTCTTTTGCAACAGAACCACTTTTTCAAGTGACAGAGAGGGCGGTTTCGCTGCAGGAAGCAGGGAACGCTGTGCCGTCTCCCCCCTCGACAGATGCGCTGTGTTATCGAACAGCTACCAGTGGAGGTGCGGTGGGGGGGCCCCGGGGCCAATGTCTTTTCTGCCTAGCACCCCCCCCGCCCCATGTGAGTTTCACCGACAGCCAGCACTCGCTGGCACAAGGCGGGGCTCACAACCACCTCTCCCTTACTCGAATTAATCACGTCACTGCTTCAACGGTAACCCCTCCTACATGCATAATCACCAACTCTGCACGTGGAATGTTTCTGTAGCTTAAAAAGTTTTTGTTTCAGTCACATGGAGGTTTTCATCCCTTAGATGCTCTACCAGGCATGGGAGGACGGTCTATAATTATTGTGAGTATCAGAGCATAAGTTTTTTAGGGGTTTTTCTCTACCATAGGTGGTCAGAGTACTAAAAAGTCTTACTGGACTAACAAAAATGAATACGCCATATACTTTACATGTGAAGACTACACCCTTTCCTTTCCAGGGCCTAAGACGGTAAACTTTGAATGCTGGGATTCTCCTTTTTATTCCCGGTTTCGTCTTCCCCCTCCATCGCTGTGCCCTGAGCCATGGAAGCCCCTCCGCCTGGGAGGCTGCCAGGTCCCGCGGTCTGGCGGTCGGCAGGAGCTCCGCTCGGGACCCCCAGGCTCCGGCAGTGCAACTGATCTGAGCCGCCCTGCCCAGAATTCAGGCCGAAAGCCAGGACTGCCAAGGGGTGTTCAGCAGATCAAAAGGTCCTGCTCACCCCTCCGTACGCCCAATCATCTTATTTTTGGCCAAAAGTTCATATCAACCTAACATTTTATTGGGGAGCAAGCACTAGCTAATGTTCCTCCAAGGAACCTGTTTGGACCAATTTAACAGCTGTTTTGCTTTAGGCATTTTCAGAAGAGATTATGGCCCTTGGATGCCAAAGATCACACGTGGGAGTGGGGCGTGGGCTGACCCCAGAGGGAGAGGGGGGACAGAGACTGGCAGCGCACGGTGCCGGTCCAAGTGCCCAGATGGAACAGCAGCACGAGGTGGTTCCCTCTGGGCGGCCCCGGGGGTCAACGCTGGGAGGACTCCCATGGTCAAGGCTCAAGAGACTGAATGAGGGCGGGCAGCGGGGCTTTGCTCTAGCTCCCAGTTACTGAGCGCACCCTGCCCGCTGTGGAAGGGGCTCTCCCGAGAAGGAAGGCTCCTAGCAGCTATACCTGGACAAAGGAGGCACGAAGGTCCTTAAGCACGGCCAGGGACATTCAAACCCACAACCCCAGAGGATACTAAATGCCTCTTTACAGAGTTGGCTCAAATGTCGCTGTCTTTATAAGGCCCATCCCTCCCCCTCTCAGTCGCCCAGGGAGGGGATCTCATTCTTGTGGTGTCCCCCACGTCTCTACATCACATCTCAGACAAAACTGTGACCATCTGGTTTAAACACACGTATTCGCCACGAGAGTATGAAACACACGTGGTGGGCACTGCTTCATGCACCTGGGCTTATGCCAACACCAGAACACTGTCCAGCATATAACAGGGTCCCAGTATCTGCTTAATGAATGGAGGAAGGAATGGCCCTGCCACTCCTTCTCAAAGGAGAGCCCCTCCTTCACTGTGGACTCTCTGAGAGCCCATTCACCACAGACAACCGGTACTCACTCCCATGTGTTTTCCGTTCTCTCCTCCTCATTTTGACAAATTAAAGAAAAATGTTTTATTTGACACAATTTGCCCCCCACACGGGCCCTTTTTTCACCTGCTTTGCCATGACACTGGGTGCCCGTGGAAGCCTTGGGGGTCTTTGAGGATGTCGATTGCTTTCACAGCGGGAGCCCCCTTCCTCAGGGGAAACTCTCTGCAGCGAGCAGAAGGTGGTCTGCCTGCACCAGGAGGGGCGGAGGGGTGGCGGACGCAGGAGCCAGGCCGGCACCCAGGGCCTTCGGGCCACCCTTGGGGCTGGAGGAGAAAACCTTGTCCCCCAGAACTGCCGGTCTACCTTCCAGTTCCCTTCTGAATTTGAGGGGGCGTCAGGAAAACGCTGTGAAGCCAGCTCCGAACAGAACAAGTGTTTCACTCCCATGCTATTCTAGCCTGGCCCCTGGGTGAAGGTTTTCCAGTTGTCTACCTGTCCTTCCCAGGACCGCAAATACTCGAGTTCAGCTGTCAGTGCAAAGGGAGGGACAATGTGAAGGTGGGTACCAGTGTCTAAATGACTGAGCATCCTAAAAGACGTACAGGCTTGCTTCAAATGTTCCTTGAAATGGGGAAAGATGCACATACCAGCAGAGTTCATTGGGAAACATTGGGGCAAACTGTCATTTTTAAGCACAGAGGTCATCAGTACCATCTGAGAGCCATTTCACTCCACACAAAAGGGTTCCCAAGTTCATGTCTAGACACAATGGAGCCACATCCTCCGTTGGCAGGTACCAAATCAATGAGCAGGACCCTAGGCCTCCCTCTGTGTGGGCCCCTGGCTGGTGTTAGCCACAGCCACAGTCCATCGGTGGGGAAAGAACCCACAGGCCTGCCAGAAGTCATGGTCACATGACCAAAAGCGGGGTCTTTGTGATCAGGTGGATCTCAATTTGAATCCCAGTCACGCCCTTCCTGGCTAAGTTCTTATTTCCGCACATGGTCCTCTCACACGTGCTCACAGGAAGAGGATCAACCCGTCCTGGAGTATCTAGTTCATTATATGGCTACATGGAAGTTTTAACTACCTTACTAAATAAAGACCATCAAATCTAAAAGTAATCCTGAAAATTTTTATACCCATTAGTTTTATCCAATGCATCTTGAAAATTCTCATAGTCCACAGAAGATTTCTGATATTTTCAAAAGAATACCATTGCCATCTTATACAACTTCTGCTTGTCTGAATTTAGAACATCCTAACTTTTTCAAGTGCTGTTTCTAACACCCTCGATACTCTCAATTTTCTAATTAAACACAAAATCTTCTGTTTTGAGGTTTGGTGAAATATCTATGTGCAACCCTTAAAATATCTGCTTCCACCCAAATGTTTCCAAATCCAAGGAAAAAGTGAAAAAAAATCACTTAAATGTTTTGATTTCTTTATTTCAAAGACTGAATTCTTTTCCAACATTTCTGCTTTGACATGAGCAATTAAGATGTGCCATTAACAGCCTGGACAAGAGGGACAAAAAGGAGTTCAGCTATCTCTATCGATGGCCATAACTAAAAACCAAAAAACTAGATGTTCAGCCTTGAAGGATGGCATCCTTTTGATAACAGAATGATCTCTGCATTTTTCATAGGACTTATTTATAATGATAATGCTAGAATATTATACTTTATCAATAATATTCTAGCATTATCAATAACCAGAAATTGAAAGGAAAGGGAAAAAACATTCTCAACATTCTCTGTCTCTCTCCCTCTCTCTCTGTCTGTCTGTCTCTCTCTCTCTCTCTCTCTCACACACACGCACACACACACACACACACACACACGCACAGAGCTTTATCGTCTGATTCTGTCAGCTGCCCTTCCTCCAAAACACTAACGATTCTTTTCAGCACCATGCTTTTCTCTAGAAACTGCTCTTAACTATTTGACAGATGCTAATGCTTATCTGCTAACCGGGGCAGATAATAAAATGAAAGAATAAGCACCCAATTAATTTAACACTAATTCTCAGGACGCACGCGGCGTGGCAAAGCCTCGACGTGCACTCCTGGCTGGCTTACATCTCCTGATGCTGTCATTTCAAGGTGGCTGGAATCACATGTTCATATTAAGTGGCCTTCTGCCCCGTGGCCTGAAGACCTTGGGAATCTTTAGGCCGTGAGTTCCCCTACGCAGGCAGCGTCTGTGCCTGCAAACGGGCGGGATATTCCTCCTCCCTCCCCTGTGGCTACAGGGCTGAGCGGGGGAGGAGAGGAGAAATGGAGCTGGTGCTGGGAGGAAGCAGAAGCCCTCCCCTTGCCCCCTCGCCCCCTCGCCCTCTGCGCAGCCCGAGAGAGAGGCTGGGCCCTGGCGGGGACACCGCCATGTGGGGCCTTGATTCACGGCACAGTCGGGTCCCGCACAGGGGGGCACGCCCAGCCCTGCAGTGTGTCTCTACCTCTTTGTTTCAGTTCTGCTTTGATGGCGTCTCGGGCCCTCATCTTTATGCCAACATCTCGTAAAACGTAATTTATAACCCAAGAAAATGAAAATCCATCACTAAATGTGAAACCCCTCTTGACTAAACTATTCTAGTCTATTTAACTTAATAAGCAACATATTTTCATGAGAAAAAGCAGACAACATATTAAAATGACCTTACGGAGCTAAAGGGCATTAAAATGTAAGTGTGGCATCAGATTCTTCTTCCTTTTAACTTCCCTGTTGGAACTGGTTTTTTCACTGAAAAAAGAAAAATCACATGTACACACATGTATACACACACAAATATACACACATACACATACACACTCATCACACACACATCTCAGAGCTTATGAAAACTTTAAAGACCCGCTAAATAGCCTGGCCTGCACCTGACAGGGGAAAACGAACCAAGGAGCCCACGCTACGCTGGGCATCCTAGCCTGGCTCGACAGCCTCCAGACGTGGCTCCTCTCGGTAGCCACGTTTCCCAGAGAAGCGTTTCCCAGGGCGCTTGTGCCAAACCGAGGCCGGAGCTGCTTTGAAGTCCACACGCTGCTGGGGGCACAGACACCTGGTCCAACAGTCACTTGCTGTGCCACTCCGGGCAAGAACATAACCTCTCTGGGCTGTTATTCCTTCCTCTATGACGTGGGGAAGCAGTCCCTATACTGTGGTGCTGGGAGGAAGGTTAAACAAAATAGCCTAACGGCACCGTCCCTGATGTCCTTCGGAAACTCTGTATGTGGTTCCGAATGCACCCCGCCGCCCGGCCCCCGAAATAGGCACCGTGGAAGCAGACATCCTTGCCTCATCCTGCCTCCCGCGTGGTGCCCTCCATCAGTTTTCCTACTTAGGCAGACCCTTGATGGACGGCGATGGGAGTTATCACCTCCCTATCTTACCAGCCGTGTTGTGAGAACCCACGAGAGTACTTTATAACCTACATATCGTTCTGCTTTCGCTCTCACAGTGCATTAAATCCCAGAGGGCAAAGGAACAAAAGGGAAAAGGAAGCATTGCACGGTCTGCGGAAAATACCACCTACGACTGCCGAAAGGGGGCATCTCCAACACGTGAGTGGAGACGAGGAGGCCATTACTGTTCTCACTGACTGGTCCCGGGGACCTCTGTCCTCCACTGGTGGCTCTGCTCTCCTTTCGGAGACTGATGGTCCATTCAGAGCCAAGTCCTTGATTTTATCCTTCAAAGGCTGCTGGGACTTTTAAAGCCACTCGTCATCCATCCTCCTCTGAGGAATACATTTTGAGGTAAATACGTAGCTGATGGCTCCTGAGTGTCCGGCATACCTTCCCTCGATTGGGCAGCCAGGGGGAATTAGTCCCTGGGGACGTGCTCTGCTCCGGAAGGAACGGTTGCTTAGTCCTGGCTCTGAGTTCAACACGGGGTGTGTGGTCCCTTTCCGCTAGTCTCCATCTTAAGGTCACACTGCATCCCAGAGAACAATGTTCAAGCTTGTCTGCACGCAGTCATGCGGTGTCTTCCCGTCTTCTCTTGCCCTGGTGAAAAGTCACCTTCCAGTCCCGGTATCTTCTCCCTCCTCACAGAGTTGGGAAGAAACAGCTTCCCTTGCCTTAGAAGAGGAGGAAGGAAATCTTCATTTTCATTTGATTGAGAACCCAACCTGGCCCCAAGAGTCATTTCAAATTCAAAGAGAAACCTGTTCGGCAGGGTTTGGCCTGCTTCTTTGTGTGTTCCGGGGACGGAGAAACTGTGTTAATGATGATCAGACACAGATATAAAACACCATGATTAGCGCCTTCGAAGCCACGGCCTCCGAGCGGTGCTCGCCTGGACTTTCCGGCCTTCGCAGAGCTGCGGCTTCTGGCTTCGCTGAATTGCCCTTCTCACCCCAACAGGCCGCCTTGATAACCGTCTCTAGTCCATCAGTGGGGTCAGCCACGCCGTGACCATGGTTGTTAACAGGAAAGCATGCTAATCGGCAGTTGCAATCCAGAAATGTGCACCCCACTTCAGCAGTCACAAAGGGGTGAAAGGACCGCTTCCTGAGGCCACCGAGACGGAGTTTGACAAGGCAGGGGAGGGAGGTGACTGCAGCCGGGGCATCTCCGCCGTGCGATGTTTCTGCTGTGCCTGCTGAGGGGCCTGTGCACTTCCACGGGGGAGTGGGGCGTGGCCAGTATAAAACCGTCCCTGAGCCCTCCAGGCCAGCGACGGGATTGGGGGGTAGGCATGAGCAGACGGTGGTCGCTGGAGGAAAGCAAGACACTAGGTGTTTCAGGCACGTCCGTCAGCGCCTTGACCCTGGGGATGACTGGCGTGAAGCTGAAGGCGGAGGGACTCGGGGCCGATCCTCCCACGCACAGGCACTGGGAGCCTCGGGGAAGCAGAGCTCATCCGCACCCACAGCTGGCAACACAGACGTCACCCAAGGCACTGCAGACGCACTGAAGAGGCTGGCGGGGCCCGGACAGACCTGGAACCCCGTCTGGGATGGGGACTTGTGGTTGGTAACAGAACCAGCCTGCACGGCATCAACACTTGCGGTCCCAATGTCTCAGGCGCCACATCCGCCGAGGGGGACATTCGGGAACGCCTCCCCTCACCCGAGGCATCCCTTTCCATGGCTCCTGTCACCCACGGTAAACTGCAGTCGGAAAATACTAAGTGGAAAATGGCAGAAGTGAGGAAGTTACAGATTTAAACTGCACCTCATTCTAAGTAGCGTGATAAAATCTCACATTCCGCCCTGCTGAGGCCGTGAATCCAGCACATCCACGCTGTGGGTGCTCCCCGCCCGTCCGTCGCCGAGAAGCCGTCTGAGCGGTCACACCCACTGTCGCAGTCACCTCAGTGCTGGAGCTCAAGTCCCCCTCATTTGACTTAGCAACAGCCCCAAAGTCCAACAGCAGGGACGCTGGCTATTCGGGCGTGCCACAGAGACGTGGCCACCTTTCAGTGACGTGTCGGGTACAGTACAATGAGACCCTCTGAGAGAGAGGCCACATTACAAAACTTTCCTGACAATATATTGTTATAACTGTCCTATTTTATTATTAGTTATCGAGGTTAGTATCTTACAGTGCCAATTAATAAATCTTATCATAGATACGTATGTACAGGAAAAAACAGCACAGACCCGGTCTGGTAACACCCACGAGGGTCTTGGGACGTGGCCTCCACGGATAAGGGGGGCCGCCGTGGTCTATTTTTGGAGTGGTAATTAGAAAACCCCCAATGGCTTCAGGTGCTGACAAAACCCGGACCATCTGACCGCGGGCGGAGTGTTTCCGCGTCCCCAAGCAGAGTGCTCTTCGGAAGGGGTTCCGGGGAAGGCCCCCTGGGGTGTCCCCCATGATTCACTCCCACTCCTAGTGCCCTGCAGGCGCCCCAGGGTGACACAGGGATGGCCCATGGGCCACCTGCGCAAAACCCCACAGAAACAAAGCTTGGAGGACACCCAAGCGACAGGCCTGACGGCAGCAGCCCGGCACGGCCTCCTTGTCACCTCACGGGGACCGCTTCTGCACTAGAAGTCATATTTCAGTTTTAGAGCCTCATGCCCTGCCAGAGATCCAGCCTCTTCCTCTCCCCCAAACGCCAGCCTCCATTAACCCTCGAGGTTTGCTGGCTGATGTCTGAGCTTTGTCTCGACGCCTGCGTGCCGGGCCGCCCGACCCGGGGCCCTGCCTGGCTGGCTCTCTCCTCCCCCTCCCTCAAGTGCTAAAAAGGCCGCAGCCTGCTCTGAGATCCAGCTCTTTCCCCCATCCTAGTGCTTGCGCGCCCATTTGTAACAGCCCCTCATATGCGCCTGAAGTCGATTTTCCTAACCCAGCTTGAGACCCTCTCATTCTAATTACCGGTTCAGTTTTCTCCTATTTCCCCCTTGAGATGTCTCAATTAGTGTACTTTTTCATGCCGCCTGTCACCTCTGAGCTGCAAGGTGGGCCTAGCTCCAATCGAAACCACGCAGAAAATAAATGAGGAGCCGTTCTGGGCGGCCGGGCCGAAGGTGGGGTTCCTTTACAAACTCACACACCTTTAATTGATGATAAATGGACAGGAAAGTAGCCTTATTAATCGGGCATCCCTGATTCAGTTGCCACGCAGTGTTCCTTCATCACTCAAAGGTACAGAGGAGGCCGGCCGGGTTCGGTCCTGGGCGAAGGACTTCCATTCAGAGAAAGAGCGCAAGAAGCTAATTAACATAGTTCTGGTCAAAGTCGGAAATTAACTCGCCTCCTTAAGACCACAGCGAAAAATGCCATTTGTCTTTTCAGTAATTACACTTAGAGGTAATTATACCCCGCTGCACATACAGCAAGTTAAATGAAGCTACGGCTTTCTCCCCTGTCCCATAACTCTTTTCATTCCAGCCCTGTCAGAGACGGAACAAAATTAAAGGTGTCTGCCAGTCTGCTGCTTCTGCCACCGAGTGCACCCCGGTGTCGCAGGTTTCCCTAGAAAGCAGCGAGGGTGTGGTGCTTGGTCCTTCACCCCCCTGGGGCTCCGGAGTCCTCAGCCGAACCCTGCAGAATTCAGAAACACACCGAAGGCAAGTCGGACTGAAACCCCTTTCCGGCCTACTAGGGTCTGCGCTGCTCTACCAGGGGTACACAGAGCAGAAGGACCGAGAGGTCGCGGGCCTCTCTGAGCCGTGGCTCTGCAGTACTTCGATCCTACTGCCACATTAGATCTGACCGAAACCACCGAACAGCCCCTTCCTGTCACCTGAACTCTCTTCTGTTACAATTAGCGTTTTAAGGATCTTCGGGGCAGGGGGTGGGGGTCGCCAAAGAAATAAGAGGGTGCACACAAGCTGGCAACAGGCACAGGTCCCTTGGATCTGAGACACCAGCACAGGGCTCATTAGCGGTGGCCAGGCTCAGCCCTCCGGGGAGCTGCGGACGTGGCTGGCTGGGTGCCGCTGCCCACACGCCACTGGGCAGAGGATGACAGTCCCCATCTAGAATGCCACAGTTTCCGAGAGGCTGTGTTGGGGTCCTCAACTAGTCCCACAAATTAGTCCCTCAAGGATCCAAAGGGTGCAGACAGTTTCCAGGGGCAGACCCTCGGAAGACTTCAGGAAAGGGCAAAGGGGACTTGGGGGGCCCCAGCTGCACCTGTTCCCTTCCCTGCCTCACCGCCCGCCGCGCCCCCACTTGCCTTCGCACTGGCTTCACGGTGTCACCCGCCCCAACCCCACCAGATCCCACTGGCCGCTCTGGGACCGCTGGAAATTCCGCCGACCGATGGCGAGGTTCCGGCTGAGCGAGCCCGCTGGGGCTGCCTGGGTCCCCAAGCGCTTCAACCGAAACGTTGCTCGGAGCTGCACCCCAGGGCACAGGCGGCACCCTTCTTGCCTCCGACTTCCAGCTCCCTGAGCGCAGTGATTCCCATAAAGAAGTCCAGGATTGAACAGTAAACACCTCCACCCACACGTCTGCTGGGTAATTACGTGCACAGCCCTCTCGTGAAGCAATTTGGCAATACGTATTCGGAGCAATAAAAATATGGGCTGTGAAACTTTCATGAGGCAGCAAACTTAAATTCGGGAAAACGCATTCAGTACTGCGTAACGATGTGACAGTCAACGGCAGTGACAAACAAGAAAATAACCGAAAGCCTTCCAGATTGGAGAATGTTCAAATTAATTAAGCGGGACAGTCGTTTGATGGGTTATGATGTGACCATTAAAAGGGAGGGTTGTGGGGACTGCGCAAAATCTGACCGGCTGGCTCTAGTATTAGGTTTAAAAATTCAGAATTTAAGTCAGAAAAAAAAGACATGATCACAAAAGCCACACCAAAGTAATAACAGTGGCTGCGTTAAAAAGGAGGGGATGAGGGTTTAAAATTTCTCTTTTTCTCTATTTTCCAAATGTTCTGCAAGGCATTAATATTCCCTCTAACAAAAATACCCATTAATCTGGTATGAAAAGGAACAAAACCCACAACTCGTGCCCACGTGACCGGCGTGAGCCTGCGCACTGAACCTAACCTGAGTGGCTGGGGTCCCGGGCTTGTCCCTGAGCTGGGGCTGCTGAGACCTGTCGCAGGCCTGCTCGCCGCCGACAGGCGACAGGCGGGCTGGGCTGTGGGAATCATTCAACTCTGCCAGCACCGATTTCATCATGAAAAAGAGCAAACTCCTCCGGCGATGGCCGCCATCACTTTTTGCTGGTGTCCGGAGTCTCAGTCCCTCTGATTTTCTGTCCGTCCAGTAGGGTCCCCTTCCCAGTCACTGTCACGGGCCCTTCTCTTCACGTCTGCCCACTGAACGCCGGGGTCTGCAGGGCGCTGCCCCCGCCCCGCTCACTGCCCCCCACATCCAGGGTGTCACCAACACACCGCTCACAGCTCGCAGCTCTGCCATCTACCCTGTCACTGTCCTACTGAGCATCAGACTCGGTTTCCAGACGCTTCCTCCCCCACCTGCTGGGGGCCCAGTGCAGAAGTGGCTCTTCCTCTCCGCCCATTCCGCCCCCCCCCCACCCCCCGTGTGGCAGCTGCAAGTCCTTTGGGGACATCAGGACTCAGAGGCTCTATTCCCTGTTCTCAGAGTCCTGAGCCGTGTCCCAGCGCGGGGCTGCGTGAAGAGCCTAATTATTTTAGGAAGGGTTTTACCCTCACGCCCTTCACAGGGAAGTATCAGTGCAAATTACGTCAAGCTTTGCAAACGTTGTTGCCACGAGAGAGAGAGAGAGAGAGAGAGAGAGAAATCAATTCTTTTTATCACTGTCTCCCATTTACCTCCCTCCCCTTTTCCTCTTTTTGGCTAATTGGCCAAAGAGAAACTAAAAGGAGTCGGCTTCTTAAAGCTGCTCATTTGTGATGCAAATTTTTTGCCATTCGCTGCTTTTCTCCCCTGGACTTGACCCTGATCAATTCCTTCAGCTGCTGAAGCCATAACACATTGCTGCTTACAACTTTCTAACTATTTGGGTTCTTTTTTTATTTTATTTTGTTTTGTTTTCCTAGTGATCCTCCTTAGGAAATTTCTCACAGCCACTCTGCATCCAGGAGAGAGAGCGTCTCTGAAGGTCAGTCGCCCCATCATCGCAGACCCGGAGCACTGCCCCTGGTACTGGGGCTGGACAAGGGAGCCCTTTCCAAGTGCTCCTCTCCCCGAGCTGGGCTGTTCCCAGGGACAGGCCGCCTCAGGTCCCTCTGACTCTCAGAGCCGAGAACACGGTCTGACCCGTGGAAGAGGGCAAAACGTGGCAAAGTGAACAAATGCTCAAACCAGAGAGGGCCTAGACTTCTTACTGGGAACTGACAATGTCGTGAAAGCCACTAAAAACCTACAATGACAACAGAAGCCCCCCCCCTTTTTTTTTCATTAGAAGAAGCAAGGTGAGATTACTGGAACCAGATGGAAAAGGGCCCGGTGCGCCAGAGGCAGTGATTCTGAACGCTCAGCTCAGCCCGGCTGCAGCCGGGCTCCCTCCCACCCCCGGGGACCTCTCCGTCCACCCCCGGGGACCTCTCCGTCCACCCCTGGGCCTCCATGTGTAGCCAGCAGTGCCAGCCCTTTCTGCACCAGAAGAGTGTTCCTTCTGCACCAGTGACGGGATCGGAGGGCACAAGGCCCCGCCTCCACTACGACCGGCCATGAGGGGACACTTGGTGAGCACGGGGTCGATAGGAACCTCCCACGCACAGTCCAGAGGGGAAGATAGATAAGTGAGGGGTACCCCAAACACGGCGCTGTGAGGGAGCTAAGAGGAAACTTCCATCACAGTGTTTGGGGGGCGTCATTAAAGGCATGCGTGACATATTTTCGAACACATCAAATGGAATAAAAATTGTCATACAGCTGAGAGTAGAGCTGAAATTACAGCCATGAATTCGAAACTGATCCATTCATTCCATCATCACGGTCAAAACTAATCACTAACCTAAATGGGAGCAAATACCACAATCACTGAAACTGCCCATATTTTCCCCATTCATTTTGGAATTCACGTTTCTTATGGAAATAATCAGAGCTTAATTCAGGGGTGTGTGCATAACGCTGGTCTTCATCTCAGTATGATTTATTAAAAAAAAACAAAAAACCAACACTTGGAAACAGCTAGAATATTGATTTTTACAATATTCCTCTACACCTCCAAAAGATGCAGTGCTCTCCTCGAAGCAACGTCGAAAACGCACTTACAGTAACAGCCTAAAGTTACATGACAAAGCTTATCGCAAACCAGCATGTAGGACAGTATCCCAAATTTGTAAATGTAAATTTGTACGCATTCCCAAAGAAAGAAAAGCGCACATGATCCGCAGTTTCCCTCGGCTGCATGGCAAAAATTCAGGTTCCAGAGACGGACTGCGGGGCTGAGTTCTGACTGCATCCCTTCTGAAGCCATTTAACTTCCCTGTGCCTCCGTTTCTTCCTGTTGAGCAAGTGGCTGCTAGTTGTTTCTACTTTGTAGAGGCTTTAAATACTGTGTTACCAGTCAATGGTTCTAGATAGTTGGCACCTACTAATAAGACCTCGTAAATGTTATCTGTTGTTATGAATTACTATTACTGTTAGCGGATTACTGGTCATTCTCGAGCCTCTGCTTCATTCTTCCTCATAATTTCTACATAAAACTCTATGACTCATAATCACGAAAGCAAAATAATTTTTTAATCCATTTCGGTCAACGAGATAAAGTCAATGAAGAGATCAGTGAGAACTGCTTTGAGGTAATGGACACAATCTGCCACTTCTTGAACTAAAATAAAATAAAATAGAGTCTGCGCAGGCACCTTCATTTATCTGCAGCTAATCGTGTCTTCCTGTTCTTACTGGCCTCATTAAGCAGTGGATAGAACATTGCATGTTACAGCTCTATCTCGCGTCTGTTTACTTTCTCCCCCACAGTCAACAGCCCAGCAAGAACCGTGTAAACCAACTCTCTTAATGATCTTTCCCGTCAGGGAAGGTGTGACTCAATGACACGAGGAACTCAGAGGCGCGGCCCGCGGCTCTTCCTCGGAGAGGGGGCTCGTGGCTCCCGTTCACACGGTCGGGACGGACCGGAGACTGAGTGCGGTGTTTCGTTTCCACTGTGGGCCCCTTCTGGGCACCTCAGTGCTCTCTGTCAGAGCCACCAGGCCCACGCCCACCTGGTCACACCCACCAGTGCCTGAAGGTGGGGGTTCCTGAAGGTGGTGCTGCAAGGAGAGAGAAGGATTATGGGCCACAACATCTCCTCTTGAAAAGCAACAACAGGGAGTAGGAAACACGTCTCCAGGAGGAGCAAGGGCTCTGGAGACAAAGAGACTCTCTGGAAATTTGATTCTTGTGTTTGGTAGCCGGTCATTCCCACAACACAAGTTGTTTCAAGAAGGACAATTATTCAATGTCATTTTCTCAACTGAAAGTGACACCAGTGTCTTTGATTCTGCTTGAGCTAACGCATGTGAAAGCCCAGGGCCTGGCTCATGGTGGACATTCTAAAGAAACGCATTGTTCTGCTCAGTTCCCTCCTAGTCAGCTTTTCGCCAGGGCGTTTCACTTAAAAGTGCATTGGTTATGAATGATGTGTTTGGCTAGAAGTAACAGACAACCTACCAGTGGCTTAAACTGACAGGGGCTTACATGTCCACTGTAATAAAAAGTCTAGAGGCAAGTCATTTCTGGGGTGACTTGTCTGAACCTAGGTCTCTGCTTTTCTCTCAACCTTAACCTCATGGCTGCAGAATAGCTGCGTGAACTCCAGACATCACATATACATTCACAGCACGAAGAAAGAGAAGTGGGTAGTCTTTGACAGCTGTCTCTTCTAACAGAAAAAAAAAAAAGGCTTTCCCAGAAACACCCAGCTGTGGACTCTTTCTGACATAATACTCACTAGCTCTGTGTCGTCATCATTAAGAGAAGTTGCAAAATCACGTGCTTATTTCGTGTCTTTGCACAAGAAGGGGTCAAGGGCTGGCAACCTACAAGATCTTCCCAGAGGACTGGACATTTTCAGATTAGAACTACCCGAGTAAATGGTAAGTAAAATAAAACTAAACACATAAATCATAAACATCTCAAAGCCAAACAGACATGGTTGCCCACCTGCCACACGGGCTCTGTCCTTCCTTGGGGTGCCCGTTCTCCAGCCTGGCTGCACTTTCCAATCGCCCAGGGAGCTTGTCGGACTCGCCCACGCCCGGGTCTCCTCTCAGACCAGCAGATTCTCTGAGCGTGGCGCCTGCGGACTGAGACTCACAGCGAAAACTCAGGCCCACTTGACTTGGTTAGAAGCCCAAGGCAAGTGCGCAGGTGAACCACGAGAGGGCGCAAGAGATCACACAGCCCCAAGGACTCCTCCTCTGTCAAGGAGGCTGCAGAGGAGCAGTGATCAAGGTCTGGCAGCTTCCCATCTGCCGAGGGCAGTCCGGAGGCTATCGAAGGCACTGAGCCCCATGTAAATGCGCCCGTCTCCCAGAGCCACTGGCCAGGGCTCACTTTAGCCCGGTCACGGAGCACGCCCCGCCTTGCTACTTGTGTGGCACTGCTATGTCGCACTTTTGGAAATTTGGTAACATAAACCCCAAGAGGCTCAGACCTGCCTGTGAGCTGCACCATCTATCTGCAGGGGCTCTCAGTGGCAGGCGTCCTGTCCTTGGTGCCTGTGCCAGGCCCACCCAGTGGTGTCTGCGGCTATGGCAGCCCCTGCGGCCCCCCTGCCGGGGCAGCCAGTTTGCTAACACTGCCAGCACGCCCTCCTCCCAGCGTCCTGTGCCATTCTAGGGAGCAGAGAGGAACAGGATGGTAACAAGCCTCGCCCAGCACACAGGACTAATTCCGGCACACAGGGGGTTCCACAAAGCCAGCAGGAGAAGATCTCATTACCATGTGAAGTAGTTGGGAAAAAAAAAAAGAAAGAAAGAAACAGATGCAAGGCTTCCAGAAACGTCTGGAGTGCCTAGTAAAAGGCCACAATTGATAAGGCATTGCAGACAGGCTGGAGACAAAGGCAGACTCAGGCACAGTCCCAACCCCAAAAGTACCGTCCACAGAGGCTGGGCACCTGCCGCCCCCACCCCAGTCCTGCTCAGCGAGAGGTGGGAAGCCGCCCACGGGCAGCCAGTCTGGTGCACTTGAACTCCTGTTACCACCACCAAGCACCGCCCACAGGCTCTGTGGGAAAATGTTCATGGTTAATCAATTCGATTGATCACTGTTTATTAAGTAAAAACCTGCTTTCTAAACAGGTCCTCCCTTAATGGTGTTTTTGCAGGATGCTAGAAAACAGGGGACTAATTAGGGCTTTTAATTTAAGTCCATGTGGGGGGACGCGAGCATGCACGGGGGGCGGGGTATGGACGGGGGTGGGGCCCATCTGCCCAGCGTCGCAAGGCGAAGATGACACGCGCCCCCGAAGAGCTCCCAACACCTGCTGTCATTTCGCTGACCAAGGAGCCACGCGGGCCAGGTCAGGCGAGGGCAGCAGGAAGGCGGCCCCCTGATCATATAGATCATGGGGGTGTTCCAGTCACATCAGCACGGTGAAATTGATCGGCTCCATTCAGCACCTCGTGAACCGGGATGGGAAATCGATGGCTGGCAGATGGGTTAGGTGCCGAGATAAGTGACCATAGAGTATTTTTGTTATCTCTTTACAGGAAGAACGATCTCAACCGCCTCGGGGGCTCTGAGTCTGAGCCAACAGCACACCACAGACCCAGTCCAGGCCCGGACAGGACACAGAGGTCAGGGCTGTTAGGAGAGGGTGGGGTCTCCCATAGAGGGCGGGCCTGGCCTGCCCAGGGCGCAGGTCTTCCTGAAGATGGCCACCCGGGAGGGCGAGGCAGCGGACCCAGGAGCAGGACATAGGCCGACCAGGTCCACATCGGCTCTCCACCTGCGGCATGTGCGGGGGGCTCCGCGGAGTGGCAGGGACGCCAGCCCTCCCCACCAGAGCCCGCCGAGGCCATGGCACCTCTGACACGAACCGCCGCTGAGTCTGCCCTCCAGGGAGGAGAGCCGTGAGTTCCCTCTGCACCCACTGTCTCTCCTGCAGAGCCCCGTCTGCACCTCGTGACGCTGCGGGAGAGTGACAGGCCGTCGCCATGCCCATTATTTCTCATTAAGTGTGGTTTCCAGGTCTCCGACGCGGGCCCCCCTCGGAACCCACTCTCCCTGATGAGGACACCGCAAAGGGCCCTAATATGTCCCATCAGTCACAGACAAAACACCAGCGAACAGGGGCCATTAATAAAAGGAAGCACACATTTTTGCCTGCAATTATATCTGAAATTTCTGCCCCAACAGATACCCAAGGCATCAGGAATCCAAATGAGAAATAATGGTAGTTGCTCTGAAAGGCACGAGTCAAAGGAAATTGAAATTTTCTAGGGGCGCTGACATAAGGATTTTAGCTTCCGATTGAGAAGCCATTTCGAGGTTTCAGCCACATCAGGTGCAAGTAACAGTATTCCACACCCTGGATACAAACGAGCCTGACGCTTCTCCAAAAACAGAAAAGGGGAGCTCTGAAAATTCTAGACAGCTGTTTCCACGCGGCTCGGTCTGCCCGTGGTCTTTGCCGGCCCACGGCCGGGCTCGCACGGAATCTGTCTCTGCCTCGGTCTCATAAAGAAATACAAAGCAAGGTATCACCATCGGATGCCAAAGTGACAGGCGCTTTTCTCCGTCTGGAAAATGAACATCAGAGAGTCTGGAGGGTAGGGGGGTGAACGATCCCGGTTACAGGGCCGGGCTGGGACAGCAGGGCTCGGGCTGAAACAGCCACTGTCACAGCGCCCACGGTTCCTGCAGAACCGCATCAAAGAACTCATAATTAGGTACAAATTTGGCTGATGGCTCAGCGGTTCACACAGATTGGAGGCACTGACCTCCCGGCCCCATGGTGCTCATTTCACATATGTGGTCCCAGAGTGACCTCTAGCGTTAAGAGGGAAGGAATTTATTTTAAAGATCGCATCGAAAACCAGCCTCCCTTTCGTAGCCTTACTGCCCCTAAGAAATTTTCGTAATGGAATGAGACACAGATGGGCTCTCTTTGCTTAGCTCTTTAAATCACCCTTAGTTAGAAAATGCTCCAAAGCTTCTCTCGTGGAACCTTCTAAAGGGTTCGCATGGTTCAGAGATCTATGCATTTTCCTTCTTTCCACTGTGTGCTGAGGTTGTGTGAAATGTTATTTTAAAAAACGTGGGTGCCTTGCGGTGCTCTCTGTCCTACAGGCAATGAATCGCCTTACTGTTCCTTCTGAATCACAGGTTCCCAGGCGTTGGCTTGCTGGAACAGAAGGTACTGCATATTCTGAAAAGCCTTATTTTTCCCACTGCAGAGGATGCACACACCCGCCCTTCGAACACGGTGACAGGCACAGAACTCATGTGGGCTCTGACGGGGGACCCCAACAGCCACGCGGGCCCTCCTTTCCAACGCCAAATGCTGACCAAGGTCCTCTGTGACAAGAGGACTTGAAGCCAAATCGTCTGTGGGGCTATTTTCTGTGCAGAACTGCACTGCAGACTTGAAACTCGAAGCCCTGAACGGCAGGGCACGGGCCTGCCAGCCCCGTAAGGAGCCCGTGCGTCCGGCAGATGCCAAAACTGACTCCCGGTTTCAGGGAGTAGATAGTACCGTGGATTTAGCTTTGGAAAGAAGAGAAAGCCACGTGCAAATGTACAGGGAAGTCCTGCCTCCTGCAGAGCCTTCCTGTCACCTGGGAAACCCAAAAGAGGCCGCCGAACACCCGTCGCCCACTGTGCTGCTTTTACTCCATTTTATCCCGAATTCCTCCTCCGTGGCTGGCGGTCACCTGCACTTGAGCTTCCCATGCCTGCGGTGCCTAGAGAGGAGGGGCTGTCAGAGCCAGGACAGAACGACAGCCACGGATCGGAGAACGCCGACAATCCCCTCCCTGAACACTGAGGGCAAAGACAGTGGCGGGGACACGGTGTAGTCGGCCTTGAGCGTGGGTTGCGGAGTACAAAGGGGGTTCAGCTGGAGGAAGAGGAAGACAAATGCCAAGTGCCACCTATCTATGGATGAAGAGCACCACCCCCTTACCTGGCATGTTTCCTGTTCCTCTCGCGCCACCCCCCGTCCCCACCTCCTGACTCACAGGTGGCGGGCCATCAGTACTGAGCTGGACCGGGTGCCACACGGGCCCTCTGAGCGGTGGCAGCAATTTAGGCGCTTCCTGGCGCCCCGGGAAAAGCAGGACAGAGCGCTTCTGCCCGGGGAGGGAATCTGTTGGCAGCTCAGACCTGACCCAACCAAAAGGGAGTTGCAAACAGCCTTCCTGTGACCAGGGATGGTGCCGACGGGTAGTGCCAGCGTGCTCCCCCAGTGGGGTGTGCAGTGTCAAAAATCTGGAAGCCCCCTATGTTGTCCAACAGAAGTCAGGTACATATAGACCTTCCATACAATGATGTGCTAACCTATGGTTTAAAAGAAAAAAAAAAAGAAAAAATATATTGCTACAGAAACAGGGAGTCCCAAAACTACAATGGCTTGAACAAAAAATTTAAATAGACAAAAACATTGCAAAATAAGAGAATGACCTGACAACATGTTCAAGAAGCCACATTAAGTGGAAAAAGTGTATTACTGGATGGAGGAATTAGACCAAAATGTCAATGGTTCCATTTCTGCGGGGAGGCCATGGGAGAGCCCTCTCTTCCTTTAGTTCATCTGTATTTTCTAAATTGTACACTGCTTTTATCTATCATGTCATTTTAGATTTTCCAACTGTATCATTTTATTATTCTTTTCCTGAGTAAAAGAACTGTGTCTGCTCTGTGTGTTCACTTCCCGGTCCCCCTCCCTTCACCCCAGCGCTGCAGAGAATTAATTCCAGGGACCAAAACACTGACCCAGCTGATGGCCCAGGTCGGGGCCCCGGGGCTGGCATGTCGGGCAGGTTATGAATTAGTCTCTGGTGGCCGGCACGTCTCAGAGCACTTTGGAAGACAGGAATGCCTCCTTGTATGCCTCACAGAAAAGATCCCGAACTTGGAACTCTGAGTTCAAGTTCAAAGCACAGAGCGTTACCCAAAAAGCAATCTAGCCTGGGACAGCCTGCCTCAATCCAAACCAGCATGAAAGAATTTAAAAAAAAAAAAGGAAAGCCCCAAGGAACAGAATACACAGATACACAGAATCCGCGGGAGACAGTCAGAGGGGCTGGGAGGGGCCCTGTTCCTTGGGCGGAGTGACCGCCGTGTCTCAGGAAGAGAGGCTGGCGCTTCCACCAGGACGCCACTGCGCCGCACGGACGGTCCGCGGCCCGCGGACACCGACCACAACGGGTCGTTGCGGACGGACCCGGTGGCCTGCCTGACCCTGGCAGGGGCAGCTTTGGAGCCCAGGGCAAGGAAAGAGGCAGGAAGGGCCCCTTACACCCTGTTGCTCCAGCGAGAATTTTTTCTCTCCGGGCACGCTATCCTTTATGGACACGTTTTTGTCAAACAGAGGTGCAGGGCTCGTTTTTAACTTTATTTCCTATTTTGGAAAAGGTATGGGTCTGACCACTGATCCTGTGTTCACTCGAATGGCAATGTGGGGACCAAGAGGTCTGCCGGGGACCTGGACTCTGAACCACGGGGGCCCACAGAGGCTGTGATGTGGTGGCGGTCACTGGCCGGGTTGGAGGGTAGCAAAGCCTCCGTTGGGAACGATGCCACCCCTGGAGGGGAACAGCCCTGTAAAGTGACTGAGGTAAAATAAAATAAACTAAAAAGGAAGGAGGCAAGGAAACGGGGGTATCATTCCAATGAAACTAGTCTTCCTAACTAGGTTATTAAAAAAGTTGGAGGGTTTTTTTTTGTTTATTTGTTTGGTTTTGTTTTTTTAGCTACGGCTTTAACATCCACAGAATTCCCCAGATCATAGGAGGAAACCGAAAGCCTCCGCTCTTCCAGGGAGGTGGGGGGACCCAGCAGTCATGGCTTTACACATGCGAGCTGGGACTCCCAGTTCCCTAACTGGAGGGGTGAGGGACCCACTGTGAGCCAAGGGCTGGGTGGGGCCCAGGTCTCCCAGATCCTAACCTCTAAGTGTCCAGAAATGGCATCGGATTTTCTACCCCATTCGATGAACTTTTGACTGAGAACAGTACTGCATTTTATTAAGTGATTTCTTTTTTTTATGAGTTGCAAATAGTAGGCACTTGACCTGGAACCTTGGAGAGACTCGCTGATGCAAATTGCTGTATTATTCGACTCCTTGGCGTTGGGGTGTTACGGCCGCTCATTAACTGACTCTGTGACCTTGACCAGCGCCATTTATAACCTCCTTGCCAAGGTCCTTCATCCATGCAAAAGCCCCTCTCTGTCCAATAACACACAAGCCACGTGACCCGGGTATCTGTGCCCATAAGCTCACCTGAGGAGCTCACCCACCTGCAGATCCCTGCCCCCTAAATTTCCAGTTCTGGGGGTCCAGGTGGGGCCTGAATTCTTATAGGAACTATTCCTGGGAGCGTGGGTGCAGGTGGTCAGAGAACCTCATGAGAAAAAAAAAGCAGTTCATGCCCTTTTCTCATCCAGCATCCTGTCGATGAGCAAATTTGTAAAGTATGGAAGAGAGGAAGCAACGGGAAGCCGGAACGAGGAGTCCAAGGTAGCGGCATAAACTGGTGCTTTCACAGAAATGGGGGAATGTATTTTGATTGTAAGTCATAAGCCTGGCAAACAGTAGGGGGTAAATAACTGCTAAATAGACGAGTCCCTCCCCCCCTTTTTTTTAAGCATTAAAAAAAAATAAATGTCCACATTCCCCCTGCTCTAAAATAATAACTTATTTATTGTCACACAGCAAGAACCATGACCCGGGTCCAAGGAACATGGACTGGGCTTTATAACAACTGTTCTCAAAGAGATTTCTGTCCCGTCTCCAATAACCTAACCCAAAGCTGCAATTCTCCGGCTCGCAGGTGACGAAAGTGAGCAGACACGTTTGTCTCCGTGCACTGCCAGCAGGGAGACCCAGGCTGGAGTCACACAGGCATCGCGTCTCACGAAAAGCCTGTTTTCTGTCCTTAATCGATAACACTGTGGTCGACCACAGGGGAAAAGCCACAAAGGACCGGAATGGGTGTGTCTGGAGGGCTAGGGCCGCGGGTCACCCTGCTCTCCCCGGCGTCCCTGGCTTCTGGCCTCTCTGCTAGAACCTTCCACGGCCACGGAGAAGGAGGGGAAGATGGGGCTCTGGGTCCGGGTCTCAGCCCTGGTGTTACCGCTGTGTGGAAATAAACAAAGAACCACCAAGGGAGAGGTAGCAAAGAGACCAGAGCTTGCTACAGCAAGTCGGCCACTGTCACTTGCACTCCCTTGCAAGAGCCTGGAAAAGCTTTAGGGAGGAAGAAAGGGGGGTGGGGGCGGGGAGTGGTGCCCGATTGGAGGCTGCTGATGAGGAAGCTGAAGGGAGCTAACCAGGAGGGGCCCATCCTACGAGACTGGTTACAGAGCATTTGTGGCTTTAGTCCTAAATTGGGAGCAGGGACAAAATTAGGGGAGATGTCTATTAGTAAACGAGGCCTGGTCCCCTGGGGCCCACCGTCTTGGATTGTAACCAGACACCGCAGCGTGGCTTCTGCAAGAAGATAGGGCCTGGGGACCACGGTGCGACTTGATGTTTCGTCTAAAGAAAACCGACCCTGAACCCATTACTGTCTCTCAGAGGGGGACGATGACATTGACAGATTCCTGCACTTGGATATAAATCGAGGCACGGCCAAATGCCAGGTCAAGTGGCCCAGGACCCCCCAGCCAGGGCTGGCCACTGCACGGTCAGACCCTCGGACATCAGACAGGTCGTGCAGACAAAAGAATCCAGAACCCCATCAAAAAGGACCTGTGTGTGGCACGTGCGGTGTTACCCCCTGCTTGGAGGGAAACGTCTCTCCCCGCCCCTCACTGTCCGTTCCGACCGCCGCCCTGACTTGAGGCCCCGCTCTTGCAATGTCACAGTCTGCCGGCTGAACGCCAAACCCCGGGTCCCCGCGGGCGCGTCAGCAGCCCCAGAAGCGTCACTCTGACACTGCCTCCCACCCATCGGCGCGTCCGCTGTGCGTGTCACCAGCCAGATCAATCCAAGCCCGCTCCGCACGGGCAGATACCGAGACTAATAAATCATTGGCCCGCTCTCAGCCCACAGATGGTAAGTGTGGTTCAATGCAGGTAATTATTAAAAAAATGACTTTGGGAGCAAAAAATCAAAACGTGGGAGTATGTGTCTGATAGAAAAGGCCTGCAAAGAGATTTGGGAGTTCTAATGACTCCGAGGAGCAGGTGAAAGGTCCCAGAGCCTGACAGGAGGCTGAGTGACAGAATCGATCTCTTCTTCCCGGCAACTTCGCCAGGCCCCCAACTGGCTCCCCTCTGGGTCCCCCATGCCAGGCGGCGGAGAGACGGGGGCTGGAGTGCCCCTCCTGCTTTAATGTGTTTGCAGAAAGAGCCTCCACCAGCCCAGCAATTACCAAGACTGTCAGCCCTGAGACGGTGCGGGGACAGTGACAGGGCTGCGTAGAAGCCTTCGGGGCTCAGCTGAAAGGTGCCAACTAGACACATTAAACCACTCCTCCATCTCCACCTCCTATCTTCTGTTACATGCCACCACCCCCCCTTTTAAAAAATGCATTTTTCTTTTTCCTTTAACTTTCTTTTGCAAGGATGTTACGGTTTCTGCAGAAACGTGGCACAGATGACGCGTCTTTCCTCTTTCGGCGGTCATTCGTTTTTGCGACCAGTGCCACCATAGGCTGTGAGCCCCCTCCCTGTCTCCAACGCCGACAGATGGGCGATCCTTTGGTCCTCTGGGCTCACAGTGTAGAATGTACCTGGTGAACGCCAATCAAGGGGTGGGCTTCAGGAACCTGCCGAAGCTGACATCACTTCAAAAGGCACGGAAGCGCAGATAAGCACCTGACCTTCGGAAGTAACGCAGGTGGCACCTGGGGACCGATTCCCCAGAGAGCGGTGTGGTTATCGCAGCCCAGTATGTGAGCCCACGGGTGCAGGCAGTGGCGTGAACTGGCCTCACAGTTTGGACACCGATAAAATAGCACTTAATTCTACTTCTGCGTTTTTTTTTTCATCACCTAACATCTACAGGACAAGGTGAAGGGGGAAGAGAACAACATGTTGCTTTTGGGTTTGTTTTTTTTTATCAGAATGCATGTATTCCTCCTCCGATTCAGAAAACATTCAAATTCTCTGTACGGGGGTTCCGATTCCCACACACTGAAGGGCAGCTCATTGAACTGCCTTTGAGTCAACCCCAGGCGTCGCTGGAAGAATCTGTTGTGTTTTTAAGCTCTAAACCAATTCTCACTGGTAACGACTCCTCAAAATATGGAAAACTGCACACACACACACAAGCTACCCCGGGTCCCTGGCTTCCCAGAGCCCACACAGCCAAGGAGGCCAACAGCTACCGCTTAATTAACACCTTTTCATACCACAGCCTGTCAAGGTGAGGTGCAAAAGACGCACTAATCATTTCACCGCTCAGCCAGCGGTGCCAAGGCAACGGATAAAAAGGAACAAAGAGGGAAGGACTCAGAAGCTCCCTTTCCTCCCTTCCTTCCACGAAGTGTGACAAACAGCCAAATAGCCTTGAGTGTTTGTCAGGCTCGCGTTACAGGAACGGCATCACAGAAAGAAAAAAAAAGAAGTGTATCAGAACGTAACAACAACCAGAAAACAGCATGGCCGTTTAGAGCAATTAAAAGGAAAAGTAACAGCGGTCTGAAAAAACTTTCTAACGTTTCTTCCTGGCCACCATCCGAACTCGGCTGGCGCGCGGCCGGGATGCCGCACAGTAATTAGGGTTGTTTAATTCGTTCGCTGTGCACAGCTCACCTCCGGGGTGGGGGCACTGCCGGGGTCAAGGCCTCCGGTGGAACTCAGGTCACACCCAGGGAGGGTCATTCTCGCACCTCCCTGACCGTCCAGGTGGAAATTAAAGATCCCAGGGTGCTTTACAAACGAGCACAGGGGGATTGCCCAGGTGTCTGGCCCCAGTTTCAATAAAATCCAACTGAATGTTCCCAGCTGGAGAAGGAGCCCTCCTCGAATACAGAAGGGGCCCTGTGTGCAAGCCCACAGCCAGGACACTGTCCTCAGGGCCCTGAGATGGCCCCACATCCACAGAGAAACGACGGGTCACTGGATAAAAGCGTCTTCCAGGGAGCAAATTCACAGGTGTAGGCTTTACTATCGGAGGGCTCGGATCCAAGAAAATTTAAAATCCAAAGTAATAACTTTCAATAAAAACATAAATTTAGGACTGAGCGTGCACGTTGTTAAAAAGGGCCTCCAAAAGCAACACTTTAAGAGCTGAGTCCCCTATGGATTGATTAAATCAACAGCCCACACTGAAAACCACAAGGTCGTGGACTCTGGGCGGTGAAAACACCACCAGATTGGTGTTAAATTTCTTTGCCTCTTTTTTAAACGGATCAAGGCACTTCTGGAAACATCGAAACTAGCATGGACCAAGGTAATTTTTAGGCCAAGAGTGCTTCCTAATACCAAATAATATTGCTTCCTCTAACAGGACGGGCTTTGGCAGAACTTGAATATACAGTGGCTTTTTCTCTCGGACAGGTAATTTTAAGAGGAAAACCCCCTCACCATCCACTCGGGCATAAAGTGCATCTTATGTAAAAACCCCTTATCACAGGAGCCCACCACTGTCCCTTCCTGAGTTTGTGACCAGCTAAGATGCCCTGATAGTGTGCGAGTGAATGCCTATCAGGCTACTTATCCCCAGAGCCTAATTACCCTTCTACATACACTTTTAACTAAATGTAAACTTGCACAATGAAATTTTACACGAAGGTCATGTGGCGTGTATATAATGCTTGGGATCTTCCAAAGCAATTTCAAATCCATCGTTCCACCACTGCCGTGCAACAGCCCAGGGAGTGAGTTATTACGCACATTTTATAGATACGAACGTAATTATCAGAGCTAGGTTTCACTATTTAAAGAAAATGCTCGTGGTTTGTAAAGGACTTATTCAAATGAAAAAAAAAACACTAACAAAACAGAAAAAAGTCATGCTATTTGAATATTCACACTGACATATACAAAAAGTAAGCAAGCACATGGGAAAATATCGATGATATAAAGAAAAAGAATCAAATTGGAAAAATAATCAGTGCCATTTCAGGCCGCGTAAATGAACAAAAGAATGAGGCAAATCCAACAGGGAAAAAATCGCAGCAAAACTGCTAACTTCATTATTTGGTGGTGACAATATAAACCAGCATAATTCTTGTGAAAAAGTGCATATTTCTTTAAAAAAAAAAGAAATCCATAGCCTATAAGCCGATATTCCCGTGTGTAAAATGTATTCTTTAGAAAATAATTTAGAAATAATTTGCAGAAAGATGTTCACTGCAGCATTATTTACCATAGTAAGAAAAGGAAACCATCCAAGTTTATTTTAAATAAATAAAACAAAGATTTGTTCAAATGGCTCTATCATCCAACCTCCCCCCCTCCACACACACACACATGCGCACACGCTCTCCTTGGCAAATGGGGGGAGAAAATTCAGTTTCTCCATTCCCATCACCCCAGAAGGTGTCCCTCTGGTAGTTCAACACCTTCTGCTGGGGGAGAGGCCTCGTCTCTGCCACTAGCAAACAGAACCCCAACAGACATCATTTAGACTTGCACATGATATTTGATTCCCTTCTAGAAAGGGAGATGTTTATTTGGCTTATACATTTGCTGGGATGTGCGGGAAATACCTCAAGGTGGAAAGCAGGGTATTTAAGGAGGTTCTGCACCTTCAACAGTCCAGCCTTCGCTTCCCCTCTTTGGGGACAGGAGGACCTCATCAGACCGCTGAAACACTGTGCTGGATGTTGGCATTTGACTTGCCTGCTTCACAGGGTTCTGGTCACTTCATGACATGTTTATTGGTCTTGACGGGCCAGGAGCAGAACCGGAAAGCAGCCTTGCACCCATCTGACGCGTCTGTGCGCCAGCCAGCCTGGGTTTCAGCGTCGTTCAGCTCTCCCTGCTGCCTACTGCGCCTCACAACCGAGTCACTGTAAAGGTTGTCCCAGCGAGTCAAGGGCAGTTAAATATATGACTTGAGTAATTAAACTGGGTTACAGATGAGTATTATTTGGTCTGCAAGCAGTTCTGTAAAAGGGTTGTGTCTTGAGGATTGCAGTTTATTTGCAGAGTTTTACCAGGAAATGGCTCATTTCGACACCTGCAATTGGGCCCTCGGGACTGGCCACCTTGTACATACAAGTCAGCGTGGCCTCTCAGGTGGGAGCCATGATGGTCTCACACCGCAGACAGTGGTGATCACACGGCCCTGTCAGCAGGGCCTTTGGAGAAAAGGGTCGCTGGGCAGGGCTAGCATTTTCCACCCACCTATTTCTCAGGCAACCACTCCTAGGGGCATTGGCATTATAATCAAGCCCTTGCGTATTTCCCACCAGTTCCTTCTGAAGGGGCGCCAGTACTTTTGTGAAAACACTAGTTACTTTATAGACGAGACCATTATTGGGGAAGAGTTTCTCTGTTCCTCTAGATAAGGGGTACTGAGAAGGGCGCCTGGGAACGCTCCCGAAACCTGCACACAGAACGGGCAGGGGGCACAGAGATAAGCAGAGGTCTGCCGCTCCGGTGTAGACACTCCGTCGCCGGACTGCGCGGCCCGAAATAAAAACAGCTCGGGAAACACGGCCTAGGCTACGCAGGCCTCACATCGCATATCACGTTGTCCCCCAGAGTGATGAAGAGGGAAGCGACCGATTTTTTCAAGTGAAAAGAACACCGATCCAAGGGGTCTGGCCCCACACAGAGCTTCGTCCACTGCCTGCGTCGTCCACTGAGGTGTAACCCTACTGTGCATCTCATGACGTTGTCTGAGCTCTTGGACGTTAGAAAAGAAAAGAATGTGAAGCCTGGGGATACGGAGCAGACAGAAAAACAGACAGCATAATAACCGTAAACCCTGAAGCACGTGGATAAATGGAATCACTGCTGATGCACTGAAATGAAAGGGCCCAGCAACGTGGTGTCAGAACCAGCGCACCCTCCCACATAACGGAAAAGGGCTCTTCAGGTTCCGTTCCTGGGAAAGGGTCAGCAGATTTTGCCCCATAATAACTGTTGTTATCATTTATTAAGCACTTGGCATGTCATGGGTGCCTCGGGCGCCATTCGTAAATGACAAAGAGAAGCATTTTCTGGTTTGGTTTTATTTTTTAATCGGTGCTGAAGACCTTTTGAAGTAAGAAGAGTCTATTTCCAGGTTAGCCAAGACAGTGCTGGAGTCGTGCAGACCATTTAATGGTTCCCGTCGGTATTGAAGGCAGCTTCTCGTCCTTCCCGGCCTTGGGAAAAAGAATCTGTCAGGGGGACTGGCAAGAACGCAGGCCATGGGGCAGTTAGCAGGGACCCACTGCACCCGTGATGGCCACGAAAGCTCTACCTTTATTAATAGCAAGAACTCACTCATGATCACAGCGATGAAGAATGAATTGCGTCAAAAAGGGAACTAAAGGCAAACACAAACCCCGCGCCTTCGTCTTTTTTGCATGCTGTCAGGTCCTCCTCGCCTACAAAACAAGGTATTTGCTTAACTCTGTTGGTTTTTCAATGGCACAAACAAAGCAATCAGTTACATAGACATGCCTCAAATATTAACACACTGTCCTAATTTCAAAAAGAAAATTGAGCAGGGTGGGTGGATGAGTGGATGGAGGGATGGATGGGATGGGATGGGATGGGATGGGATGGGATGGGATGGGTGGTTGGTAGGTGGGTGGATGGATGGAGATAAGAGTAAAGAATGAGAGAAGAGAGAGAGGGAGATAGTGGAAGAGAGAGACAGTAAGAGAGCTTTATTGAGAGAATTTCTTGCTGCTTGAATCTGCTCCAGGTCCTAAAGGAATACGGAGAGAGTATCTGGAGTCACCCAGGACACGTGACCCACCTCCCAACATGCCAAAGAACGGGACAGCTGTCAGGCTGCCCTTCCTGCCATCCCGCACAACACAAACCTCGGTCGAACCAGATAAACCTCACTGGACCCGTGACTTTCATTCTGTGGGTTTCCATGTCCCTAAACTGTCACGGGACAATACAGACTACACAGGATTTCCAGACTGGCTTCCGCCCTCCCAGAAGCTCTGAATCCTTTAAATTAGCATCTGTCCATGAGTCTTGTCAGTTAAAGAAAAAAAAAAAAGGGGGGGGGGTGGTGAAGAGGGAATAAAGAAAAAAAAGAAGCCCAACAACAGTACTGCATTTTCTCTGTTCAGTTTTGATTATATGTCATTAACTGTTGGATTGTTTTCCACCTTTTCACTTCAAAGTGATTCCAGGAAGAAATGAATATTTCTCAGCAGCTGACGGAGATCATCGAATGGACTTGTGAGCCCCTCTAATGAAAGACAATTACTTTATGTCGCCTCAGGCTCTCTCCAGCCAACAGAATGTCGATGTCAAATTCTCCAATTAAAAGGGACACTTTTGAAAAAGACGAACGAAAACTTTAAAGGAGAAAGTGATCCAGCAGTCGGGCCGGGCCTCGGGGCTCTCTGCCAGCCAGCGAGGCCGCGGGGCGGGAAAACACACCGACAGGTCCCGAGGCCCTGGGAAGGGATCCGATCTGCCACGTGGGCCGGACGATTTAACAGCTCATCGACCTCTCTGGGCTTTAGTTTCCTCGCCCTTCGGATGACGGGTGCTCGTAAAATCTGGCGGCAAATTTCTTTTTCCCAAAAATTTTATCCAGAGCTTCAGTCTGTCAAAAGCAGCCGTCGCAGGTGGAGCAGCGTCTCTCCAGAAGATACACTCGCGTGCTGAGCCCTGGCCGCCCTGCTGCTGAATGTGGTCTTATCTGGAGAGAGGGGCTTTATATAAGAGTCACTCAAGCTAAAGCTGGGTCATCACGGTGGCCCTGATGCAGTATGACTGACGTTCTTCAAATCAGGGGACGTGTGGGCACAGAGACACTCGCAAGAGGAAGACAAGGTGCAGACACACGTCTCTAGTGCCTGGGGCCACGGGGAGCAGGACAGAGGCCGTGCGCGGGTCCCCCCATCCTCTCCCAGCACCTTCAGAGGGAACACGGCCCTTTCAGAACCTTTCTTTTGACTTCCAGCTTCCAGAACTGCAAGACAATAAATGTCTACTGTTCTACGCCTCCCCAGTATGGCACTTGGCTGGGGCGGCCCCCAGCAAACTGATACAGTATAAACGCCCCATTGTATCTCCCATTGTTTATAGAGAGTCCCACCGAGTACACCCCAACCCCCCTGGACGAAACGAAGGCTGAGAGCCCCACGTGTCGCCTCATCCATCAGAGCCTGTGTTCTCACGGACCCTGAGCTCATCTCCTCACCTTTACGATGACTGAAGTACATACAGTTTATCTGCCCCTCTTCACGGTAAACTTTAAGTGCCCTGAATAGGCTATGGTCTACTCATGACAGGTAGAAAGGAAACCTATTTGGATTCACTTGTTTTTGTTTTTGTTTTTATATACTTGACAACAGAGGAACAGATATTAATAACTATTGTTGTAACCCCTTACAGACTCTCTGTAATCACAAAAGAATATTAATAGTAAATTCATATAAATAGGCGGTCGGGGGTGCCGCAAGTTGCAGAGCAGGGCTGGGGCGGGAGGGGCAGGTGCATCTCCCCACCTGCTGAGTGGCACTGCCCTGTCTCCACCCCCGTAGAAACTCAGCTTCGACACCTTCTCCAAGTGCATTCTGGGCAATGTCTACAGCAAACATATAACGCCTTTATGATAAGAAGAGCTCCCCCAAAAACACAAGGACGGAGGGTCAGGACATCCAGAAACTTTCCGCACTTTTCTCCTTGACCACAGGGTCTCCTGGGCAGGAAACGAAAGAGGGGCAGGATGAGAAAAAATGATAAAGCCGCAGAGAAGACCGAGGTCCCACGTGCAGACCGGAAATCCGCACGACTCGGGTAGGACTGTGCCGTCCTGTCTGGAGGAAAGAGAACAGCCTTTTTCTGAGTTCCGATTTCCCCACTGATGGGGCTGAAAGGCAATCCTCAAGGGCCAGCAATATGAACTAGGTGCCGGGAGAACACGGCACGACCCTTCAACAAAGACCCCAGCGCTGCCGCCCCCAAATGCATGATGCGGTGCCTCAGTTTCCCACTCGAGCGAGGAGAGAACCCAAGAGATCGCAGAGCTGGGCGCTGACTCAGATACAGAAACCGTCCGCCGGGCGGGACCATGCCAGCACACTGGGTGGCTTCTCGCTGACCGAACAGCAGCCGGCTTGACAGCCTGGGCCGCTGGCCAAACGCATTTGTTTGCAGGCCTTCCTCTTGCCAGCCGCAGTGGTTGAGAATTAACAGGTCCACCAAATATTTCCTGGGGTGCATGATGGGAGAGCTGCCCACTCTGGCCACTGCCGATGATGTCAGGAGAAGCAGAGTTCCGACGGAGAGAGAGGGGGCGCCGACAGAAGGTGCCCCAGGAGGATGCGAAATGCAGTCCCCGCGTTCACTGAGAGGGACATTTATTCCAAATGCAGCTTCCCACCTCCAGTCTCAGCAGGCTACAGCTAGCTGGGAGTGTGCGAGGGGAAGGCTCCTTCTATCAGTGCAAGTAGTAAGTGTTCCAGTTTACGGGACTTTTCCCTTAAAACCAGCCACATGGTACATGCTCACTGGCCTTGGGGTGAGGGTGGGGGGGTAGTGACAGAAAGTGGATGGGAACTGAAACAGAGAATAAAGGGTGACAGAAAACAACGGTGCCAGAGTCCTGGAATCCTGATAAAATGTTGATTCTTTTACAAAATATAAAATAAAATAAAATAAAAAATAAAAACATTTTCTTAAAAACAGGATGACCAGAGCAGGTCGTTAGCTGTGGCTTCTCAGGTTAAATATGTCCCCGTCCGGGGCCCCACGCTTACAATTATCCCCGCCCAGTTCTTGCAGCGTCCCAGGCCGGCGCGTGTTCTCACCTCCATCTTCCACGGGAAGAAACTGGCTGTGGGAAGGGGAGGGACCTGCTGTCTGACACAGTCACACCATCTCAAACACGCCACTACTGGGGACCCACACCAAACAAATGCACTTCCCAGGAGCCCCGCCCAAGTGATTTTGCACTCAAGTTTCTTGGGCCAGGACAGGGTCGTGCCCACAACTGCGAGGCTGCCTGGGAAATGACATTCTTTGGTCTGTACACTGGAAAAAAAAAGAATCTGTTAATAAAGAAAAGAAGTGGGTATGAGGTGGTTCCCCAGGCCTGCTGGCCACAGCGGGTCCAAAGGCCCACGGACCGGGATTTCGGAAAAGAGTTCGATCAGGAGCTGGGACCCAGGCGGGCCTGGCGCTCCGCACGGTATCCTCTCTGACGGCCCGCCGCCACCGAGGCCCAAGTGCCCGGGACCAGACAACCGCAGCACCACGCACCAGACGCCAAATAGCTCCACGTGTGTGTGTGTGTGTGTGTGTGTCTCCACATAATTACTGATTTCCTCCATAGATTTCATGTCCAAGTTTATCTTCCCTTTAATCCAATTTCATGCCTGGAGCAGAGGGATTTCAGCAGAAGGTCTTTCTTAACCTTCTGATATCATTAATTATTGCTACACTGGGAGTTACGGCGTGCAACAAGCAGGTTTTTAAATAGAAATCATTTGTCTCTCAGCAGGGAGACCAGCGGCTTTATTTCCGAATGCTAGAGCTGCCTCACTGCAGTCACGGGGTGCGTGGTGGCCCCCCTGCGGTCACCTCGGAGCAGGACAAATCCTTCCTCTTGGCCGCCCCTGGACCGACCTGCCACCTGAGGTGCGGGTGCCCACTTCCTGCTTCCTTTGTCGAACGGGCTTTACTAGCAGAAAAGGCTAGCCTTTCCCTGGGCTCTGGGCTTTTGGTCATGTTTCCTGGTGATTTTCTACTAAAGGAAATCCCCTAACTCATTAAAAAAAAATAGATTAATTGACCAGTTCAGTAACAAGTCGCCCCAGGACCCAATAAACTTTGCAAAGAATACATTTCAATTACAACTGCGCTCAGTGGGAGCCCAGTGGGTCAGCCGGCATCATCTTTCTTCTGCATGCAGGAATTTTTATATTTTCTTCTCCATTCATGACACTTTTTTTTTGGCCTCAGCGTGGGCCCTGGGTCCACCTGCAGTGCCCCCACCCTCTCCGGTCACTTTACCAGCCACGAATGAGTCTATGAAACCCACAGGGTGTCAGAAAGGGTTGTGCAGGGCTGAGTTTGCAGTGTTTGCAAACACCGAGTCTGACCCCTGTATTTGAGGCCTTTGGGTCACAGAGGTACCCTTGTGCTCAAACACCTGAGCAGCTGCCGGAGCCCCAGCAGGCGTGCCACTGCAGCCTGGCCCCCACAGCGGCAGGCCAGCGGGAGGCGGGGACTTTGGGAAGCAGTCTGATTGCACAGCCAGGAGGGACAGCGCGAGGTGATGAGTTTGCTGAGAACCTCGGCAGAGAACGCTTTTCGGTGGAGCTGCCCGCTCTAGGAGGAACTACTCCATCTCCTGGAAACCCTGGACACCGTAAACACATTCCCCCTAAGAGGACACCAAGTCACGTAAGAGATTCCATGCGAGAGCAGCCTCCGAATCCGCTCCGTGCGTTCATGAAAGGCACGGCCAGTGTGTCAGCTCTGGCCTGGAACTTGTAGGTGGCAAAGCCCCTCAGTCAAGGGGCTCTGACCTGCTCGACAAACAAAATACGACGTAGAAATGAAATTAAAGCTCAGCCACAGCACTTTAAACTCAGCCCCTCCTTTCTTGGCTGTCTTCCCCTCGACACTTTTTTCCCGTTCCGACTTCCCACCCGAGGTTCACGTTTCGTGTAGGCCGCGAGAGCTGGCCCAGCAAGGAAGGACGGACATGGCTGGCTCGTGTGTGCTTTTTACGCTGGAGAAAAGGCCGAGCAAACGCCTCGGTGCATGCGCAGACTCCGGGAGGTGCTCCTGCTTCGAGAAGCCCGCAGCCGCCAGGCCTCCGCTGGCCTCCAGCGACTGCTGCCAGGCCTGTCCTTGCTATCGATCACCAGCTTGTCAAGGTCATCAATCAAGTCCGATTTCTCTCACTATTCCCAGGGACTGGCACCATGTCTGGACTCTGGCGGGAACTAATCAGGGTTTCTCAGTCTCTGCACGACTCGCATTTCGGGCCGCAGGAGTCTCTGGTGTGGGCACCGTCCTGTGCACTATGGGAGGGTACTCACTGCTGGGGCCGACGGGTCACAGTACATTCTGCGGGCTTTCGGGTGGGCAGGGAAGTTCTCCGAGGGCATCGGTGCGGTCGCTCAGGGCTTGCTGACCTTAGAGAGGGGTCAGCAGTGGTCACGGTGCACCGCTCCCTCTGGTGGAAGGCCACAGTCCTTCCCTAGTGTGACTTGCAAGCTCTCCCATGTTCTCAAGTCCCTGTGTTTCATTCTCCAGCGCCCCACCCCCGGCATCCCCAAGCCTGCTCTTGTCTTCTCCTTCTGCCTGGACTGTCCCGCCCCCTGTCGCCTTGCAGGGCGCCTTCCCAGCGGCTCAGCAATGGACGTTGAGCTTCCCATCCCTCCTCGGACAGGGGTCGTGCCTCTCCTGAACCCCCGTCTGGGGGCCGCTGCGGACACCTGCCAGGAAGCCACTGCTCTGCCCCGGCACGGAGCCACGAAGGCCCCCCCGGTTCACGGAGGACGTCGCCCCTCCATCCACGGTTAGCCCGCATCTGGCCTCCTGCACTTGCACCGGCGCGGGGCAGCGCAAAACGAGGGGTTCCCTCCATGCTCTAAGGCGGCGACACAAAGTTAACTCAGCGTTTTGTCACATCACTTAGGAAAAGAAAAACAAAGGAAAAGAAAAACAAAAACTACCAGCTGAGTAACTGAATTTTGGGTTTTGGGGTTTTTTCCCCCCCTGTTTATTTGGCACTATGAGTACACAGTTGGAGTCCTTGGTTCTGGACCTTACAGCGATATTCTAAGCTACAGATATTCAAAATTACACACTGCCGTGGGAGGTATTTTTAAAGAAAACATTAGTAAAATTGGATCTACAGCACCAAGCGTTAGGGATGGTTTAAAATATTAATGCGGGTTGGATGCCAAGCTATTTTTGAAGGCTCGTGCGGACCTGTACTTGGCAGGTATGTTTCACACAGGCAAATGAGATACACGTGCAAATATTTAACTCCACGTTGCAGCTTCTCCGTTGTAATACAGTTCCCCAACTAGCCAGCTGGTTAGGGGGCCTATTAAAGACCTGCCCGTATTACAAGGAAAGCCCCCTTACCTTTGAAAATGTGCCCACATTTTCAGCACGCTGGGAAGGCAAACAATTGGGCTAATGAGAGGAGGGCGGTAAGAAAGGTTGAAAGAGATCTCTGAATTCTAAATTCTCCGGGGATGCCAACGGCCTGGAACGGTGCTGACCGTGTGTACACGCCGTGGCCACCCACGTCTCCCGGGACACCATGAGTCTCTGCGCGGGCTCAGTGCACTCGGCCTCATTCTTCAGTTTGGGTGGATTTTTAACCACCGTGTGCTTCGTGTAAAAAATAAACATTCCCAAAAGTCAACTAGCATACGGAGGATCAAGTTTCATTACATGTTAAAGAGTAAACGCGAACGTGTATATAAGCACGTGTATACAGGGTGGGGCAAAAGGAGGCTTACAGTTGTTTGTCGAATAATGCGATTAATAATGTAAGAATAAACTGTTTTTGCATACTCACCACTGTAAAACTGCTCTTCCCCATCCTGTCTATAATCCCATATTAAAGTATTATATTCATTAGTAGACTATTACACGTTGCACATACACAACACTCTGTTGTGTGCTGACATATTACGCGGCCTTGAAAAGGAAGGAGGCTCTGGCACCCGCTACAGCACAGGTGGGCCTCGGGGACATGAGGATAAATGAAGGAAGCAGGTCACACAAAGACACGCCCCATATGGTTCCGCTCACGTGAGGTTCCCAGAGCTGATGAACTCCTAGAGGCGGAAAGCAGGATGGCTGTCACAAGGCCGAGGGGGAGGAGTTAGCATTTACGGCCGCAGAGCTTCAAAAGCTCTGGAGATCGGTTGTGCAACAATGGGATGACACGCAGCGCCGCTGAATTATACACCTAAAAACGGCGAAGATGGTAAATTTTATACGACACATATTCCACCACGATTGAACCTAAAAATGGAAATAAAATGGTGACTATGTGGTCGGCAGGTGCTCAGGTGAACTCTGGCGCCATCTGAGGAGGGTGAGGCAGAAAGACCCGGGTGCCAGCCCCAGCCTGGGGTGCCTCCTCGCTGTGTGGCTTCGGCGAGGTGCTCACCTATTCTGTGCCTCCATTTACCCCTCTGAACATGGCAGTAATTACAGAACATGCCTCCTAGGGTTTTATGAAGATTAAATAAGGTGAAGTTTTTATAAATGGTGCCGGGTCTGCATTTCCTGCTGAATGAACGCACGACCTTGGCCTTTGAGGCCACCAGCCCTCCGGCGGGCACCGTGCCTTTCCGGGAAGACGGGACCTGGGGGTGGCTGAGAAAGGGGCCGAGGCAAGGGGGCAAATCACCAAGCAGAGCTGGTCGCCTGGTCCCAGGTCAGCATCCTCCCGGTAAAGGACCTGTGAACCCCAACTCACCCCAGGACCACTCTGACTACTCACCCCCTCCACACACACACCGCTGCAGTTTTATCGCATTCCTGCTGACTTTTCAGTCAAAACAGTTGTGTGGGGTTTGAAAATTTCAATCCTAAATCCCACATGCCTTGCATTGGTAGCTTAAAAAATGTGAGAGGTCAAAGAAAATATAGGCCAATGAAAATAACATTGCAGAAAGAAATTAATTGCAAAGCCTGCTTAATAGGACAGGGGACTCCCTAAAACCCTGTTATGCCGCCCCCGCGTTCCTTCGTCGCGGGCTCCGACTCCGTGCACCAAGGCCGGGGCAGGCTCCCCGGTGCATTGCCGCATTAATTTGACACTTCTGGCTCCAATTAACCTTACGTCTCAGCTATTTTCTAAAGATTGTTCTTTTAATTTGCGATAAGGTTATATATATCTTCCTGTCGGTGTTCGCGGGCTTTTGCACAAAGGCCTGCGCTGGAAACTCCCGCCCGGTGCCAGCCTGTTCCGAGGCGACACGGCCATCCACGCGCTGCCCATGTGTCAGCTGAGGAGTTGGGCAGGCGACGGCTTCCTGCTGTGTGTGTCAGCGTGGGACAGATTCTGTCTCCAGCAGAGCCGGGTGGGGTGACCCTACACTGGCACAGTGGGCGCTGGGAGCTGGGGCCGATGCTCTAAGTCACGGCCAAGGGCATCTTAGTGTAAAAAGCACCCGTGATATTGATTCCAAGGGTCTGAATCCAAATGTCACCTGTACCATTGACCACCTCTGTCACCACTGGTAGCACGGCTGATAATGCGGGGCCTCGGTGCCATATGGGACAAGGCCCCCTCCCTCCTCGGAGCGGTAAACGAGAAGTCCGCAGAAAACGGCTCTTCCCAGAGGAGACCTGCAGGACTCTGTCCCCGGTTTGACTCTCCCACTGTCACAAACTGCTCTGAAGCAACGGTCAGCAACCTACAGGCCATGGGTCACACCTGGCCCGCCTCTTGGTTTTGTAAATAAAGTTTTATCGGCACACAGCCACGCACACGCATTTATTGCCTGCGGCTGCTCTCACTATAATGGCAGAGTTGAAAACCTGTGATGAAGACCTTATGGTCCTTGAAGCCTAAAATATTTACTGACTGGTCCTTCACAGGCCAAGTCGGCCAACTCCTGTCCTAGAGGAGCAAAGAAGAGCAAGACGGTCACAGGTCTCGGTGCCACGGCGCCTGCCCTTCACCACCGTCCCACTGTGGGTGTCGGCCGGGCCCCTGAGGTTTAAGGACAGGGACAGCTCTCTGTGAGGTCCCCCGCCCTTGCTGTACCCCAGGACTGACGCTGGAGATAACGGGTCCACTCCACCGGGGACCCAGGGACTTCAACTTTGTTTCAATCACTTATTTTCTAAGCTAGACACAGACACAGACAACAGAGCGGCGACAGCTGGGGGACTGGCGGGGTCAGGGGAGGCGGTGGGAGGCAAAGTGGGGATAAAAGGGGACGGACAGAGACTTCGGGGAGATGGGCACACAATGCAGATGATGTTTTACTGAGTTGCACCCTGGAAGCCTGCATGGTTTTGTGAACCAACAGCACCCCGATAAATTCAATTTTTTTTAAAATGACAAAAAAAAATAAAAAACAACAAAAAACCCCAAACACAGCTTTCCCAGCTTTTGATGCATACAAAGACTAAAAGGTGTTTTTGTGTTTTTTTTCCCGCCCACATTTCAGGCATCGGATGCTGGGTTTTGATATAGCCAGCATGGTGCGAACTCGGCTTTCAACATCAGCACGGTTTTTGCATGTCTGAAAGCAAGTGGCTCAGAAATAGAGACGTGAGAGGCAAAGGGCACACGGCAGAGCCAGCCCCGTGCCATCACGACGACGGTAACTGTGCCCGTTCACACCCGAAGGGGCATCCGGAGGTCCTTAGGGATTCTGGCCCCCCACCCGCGCGCATGCACACACACACCACGTCAGTTACTAGACACCCAGTGGCCGCGCTCTGTCTCCTGCATTAATGTGGGATTCCACACAGTCTGACCTGCCTCATGGGAGAAGCCACAGCGCAAATAACCGGTGAAACAAAGTTGCTCTCGTTCCTCTTTTTAAAAAGAAACAGCCCCACCCTGGGGAAATCACGATCGATTGTACTGACTTGTCACTCTGGACAACTCAGAGTATCTAAGATGGTTTCCATACAAAGTATCGGCTGAGTGGCTGTGGGATCTGCACCGCGTGGCAGGCCTGAGGGCCCCTGGGGTGGCGCCGTGGTGGTGTGTGTCCCCGGCCCCCGTGTTCAGCCCACGTCGCCAGGTTTAGCCTTTGTGACGGGTGTGCCTGGAGGCAGTTCCACGGGCTGCACCTCAAAGACAGCACATGGAAAGCATAACAGGAGGAAACCCACCTTCGTGTCATGACATCTGGTGCCAGTCACTGCTTTGCCCTCAGCGCCCTCTGCGTCCCGAGTGAGCCTCAATATCCTCATCTAGAAAACGGGTCCGCGTCACCTCCTCACATGGCTGAAGTAAAGATTCAAGGGGTGAAGGCGAAGTGGGCTTCATCGCGTGCACGGGGACAGGCTAACCAAGGGTCCTTTGCAGAGCGCTCAGCTGTCACCAGAGAAGCGCAGACCTGGGCCTGCCCGGCTCCGAGAAAGCTCAGGAAGTCAGAGGCCCTTCCCGGACCCACCCTCCAAGGGGCGTCTTCCCAGGGAAGAACGGCTTTAGCATTTCATCCTGAGAGCAATCCCGTTTTGCAGACGAGGAAAATCGATCGGGGCACGTGAGGCAGAATGAGTGACTTTAGGTCACAGGGCTAATCAGCAGTGACACCGAGATCCAAGTGGAGGACAGTGGCAGGCCAGGATGCGCTCCCTGGACACTGAGCTCTCCCTCCTGCCTTTCAGGTCCTTCTTCAGAACATGCTCTCCGCAGCACTGCCGTTCCCACATTTCAGAGCTCCGGGCCCCGTGGGGGAGCCTGGAGCAGGTCCCGGGGCAGTGAGGGCAGAGACAAAGAAAGAAAGAAGAGTCCATGGTGACACTGGGGTACAGCTTCCAGAGAAGCCACTCCTGACCAGCCCGCTTGACGCCCATTGTCCCGGCTTCACTATTAACAGCTTTCTTTGCCTTTCGCCCTGCTAAGTGTCCATGCTGTGACCACGAACTCCATGGTCAGGCACCCCGGGCTTCACACTTTTGCGAGGACGTACAGACGGCGAGTGAATATGAAGACAACTTCGAGAGACAGCCCTTATGGAAACTGACAAGTATTACCCTGCAAGCAAAACAAAACAAAACAAAACAAAAATCCCTGGCGGGCTTTCTCTCATGCCTTAAAGATTCTCTGATCCCAAGTCCTCGGCCCTACCATGGGTCACAAATTAGAGTATTTGGCTATAACTGAAGGACCCACTATCTTAGTATGTAGTAGCACAAATCCAGGGGTCCTGGGGAGTGGAAGATCATTTGAAAATTGTTTTAAAACCTTGTCTCTTCCTGTTTCAACTGTTAATTTGAGAGAAAGAAGCATCAATTTGTCGTTCCACTTACTGAGGCACTCACTGGTTGATGCTTGCAGTCGCCTTGACTGGGGATCGAACCCGCAACCTTGGCATATCAGGACAATGCTCTGAGTTACCCGGCCAGGAACACCACTTCCTGCTTTAGAGTATGAGTGTCTGTGTGGGTGTGTGTCGAGGGGGGGCGGGAGTTCCATTTACCTATCTTTTCCTAATTTATCCCCTGAGCGCATCTAGTAAATAAAGGAGACAATTATTTCAATCTTACTCTAATTGCATAGTTTATTTCAAGACTGTTTACACTAAAACTGATTAATACTAATGTTTAATTGAGTTAATAAAAGAGTTCCCTTTTACAGAATTCTTTCCAGTTACCTCTGGACATTACGGCTAACGGATAAGGAATGCTGAAGAGAAAAGCATACGTCCCTCAGGCTCACCTTTTCAGACACGGTACCAGGGTTAGTGCTAATTAAGGTAGACTGGCTCATCGGCGTGCTGGAGACTGCTAAGCTTAAAGGCGCACTTTCGTGGGAAGAACCCACTGACCGTTCCCGGAGAGCCACCGCGTGGGGGCTTTGCAAGAGGGACCACGGCACCCATCCTGTGGCCGAGAGGTGCCAGGGAGGGAGTGCAGAAGCTCTGGCTGCGAACCTCACAGAGCAAACAGCGGGAGCCCCCAGGGGCCAGAACTGTCTCCAGGGGCCTACTGATTTGCTTCCCGAGACCTGGAAGACAAGCAACGCCCACCCATTTCCGGCAACGAGCAGAGGACACGTGGATGCAAGGCCGGGCGCCCTGCACACCTCCTTGGCTGCCATGTCCCCTTGTCTAGGATTCTGCAGACAGGCCAAAGTCTGGGTGAGAGAGTCCCGACTCCACCAACGTTGCCTGACGTGTCTGTTTCCCAGGAACAAGGCTCCGCTGAAGCCGCCTTTTAGGTAACGCAACCACCCCCCTTTCAGGTTCTTTGCTCAGAGCTCCGCAGCCAGAATGTGAGTTTCTCATCACATCGCGACCTCTGGCCCCTTGGACGTGGATGTGCTTCCCAGGCTGGAGCTGCAGGTCGTCTCCTTCTTTATTTTGAGCAAGTTTCACTCGAAGGACAAAGCACACAGGCCTTGAGTGCCCAACCCTCCGGAAAATATTTAACATCCGCATGAAAGTGCTGGAACTGCTTGCCAACCAGCCCTTCCCACTTCCTGTCTGGCTACGCTCCCCCCGTGCCGAGCCACTCGGACGTGAAGGGGGCAAAGGTAGTTCTGAGAGACGGTGTCCCCGGAGCCACAAGCCACCAAGTAGATTCTGGATTTCCCCCTTTTCCCAGCAAGGGTTACACAGTGCCCCTGCTGGGCTCCATGATTCTGGAGGCAAATGTTACGGCTTGGAAATGAAGGTCCGGGGGCTATTAGCACCAGCCAACTGCTGTCCTGGGGGTAAACCCAGAAGCACTGAGGCAGGAGACGGGGACGGAGGCGGGGAAGGCAGCCTTGATGGGGACGCGGGACAGTAAAATTATACAGCCTCCCTCCCTGGCCGCCCTTTTGGGGGGGATGCCAGAAGGCAGTTCCATGACCATCGACTACAAATGAGAATAATGGAGCTTACTGGACCTTTCCAGAAGGTGCGTCTGGACCTCCTCATCCTGGGGAATCAGTCAACAATATTTATTAAGCACTGCTGTCGCATAATACATGCCACAAAGTGCTGATAGGATAGAGAATAAAAAGGAAAGCGTGGTGTCTTTCTTACGAAAGATAAGGATCTTCTCACTGGTGACCTGACTGCCTGTTTCATGCAAAATAACGGCCCGGGTGGCCGGGGCTATTAGGAAAAATGACGCCTGGCCGCAGGCAGCGGGCGGCACATCCTGAGCGCCTGCCCAGTGCCCATCCACACCGTGGCTTCGGCAGCTGGGTTTGGGCTGGTGGTCTTGTGGCCCCGGTCACAGCTGGACTCCACCAAACCCAGACCCTGGGTACAAAGCTGGCCCCCTGAGGTCTGCCAGAAAGCAGTGGTACTTTGGGAAGTGGCACCACGGAGACAGGGCAGGCGGATGCAGTGACCACAGTGGCAGTGAGGCCATGCCGACTCGGGCTGTGGAAGAGGCCGAGAGCAGGAGGAGGTGGAAGCAGAGATGAGCGAGGTCACAAGCAGCTTGTGTGGCCAGAGCAGCGGGTGAGCACAGTGCGGTCCCTGTGACACGCGACAGCACCCTGGGTGCCCACCTTGCAGTTCACCTTGTGCGGCTCTCTCCCAGTGTGCGGCTCCAAGCCGGCACCCGGGGAGCCCTGGCGCTGGGGCCACGGGGACGGTGCCTGCCTGCGCCTGAGGGGTGTGAGGGAGAGAGGCTGGGGCACAGAGAGGGGCCCACAGTGTGCTGCCGCTGGGAGAGCCCCTGAAACCAGTGTGCAGCCCAGTGTTGCCGACGGCAGTCCTCACCCTGTCCGTCCAGTCTCTGGCACCTACTTGTCTGCGTAACGGAGCCTTTACAGCCTCCGGCCCCCATCTCCCTGTTCTCAGCCCGGGCTCCGGCCCCGCTCCTCTCTGCTTCTGTGAACTCGGAGTCTTAGATTCCACATGTAAGCGAGGTCACACGGTATTTGTCTTTCTCTGGCTGGCGGGTTTCACTCGGCATAATGTCCTCCAGGTCCGTTCACGCAGCCACAAATAGCAGGGCCTCCTTTTTGAAGGCCGAGTAATGTTCCTCTGTGTGAGTGAGAGAGAGAGGCAGAGAGGGAGGGAGCGAGAGAAACACCTTCCTCATCCATGCATCCACCTTAGGCTACTTCCCCGTCTTGGCTGTTCTGAGGGTGCTGCCACGAATGTGGGAGCACGGATATCTCTTCGAGACAGTGACTTCATTTCCTTCGAAGGTATTCCCAGAAGTGGGGTTGCTGGGTCAAAAGGCAGCTCCTTGTTTAACTTCTTGAGGAAGCTCCACACTGCTTTCCACAGTGCCCGCCCCGGTCTGCGCTCCCACCAACAGTGCGTGCGAGGGTTCCCTTTCTCCACGTCCTCGCCAGCACTTGTCCCGTTGATTTATTGATGGTAGCCAGGCCGACGTCTCATTGTGAGGTGACACCTTCCTGGGTTTTGATTCGTGTTTCTCTGACGACCAGTGACGTCGAGCATCTTTTCCTGCAACTACTGGCCATTTCTTGTAACGGTCAGTCAGCCCTGAAACCCCACGGGGCCCTGGGTCACTTTCCCAATCCCCCTTCTTTCTCCTCATGGGGGTGCCTGCCTCCCACCTCCTCCTTCAGGGCTCTAGTCTTACCTGAGCCTTCTCCAAGGCTAACAGGGGCCCCCCTGGAGCGAGGGGGCCTGGCGGTCCCCCAAAAGGTGCTGGGTGGGGTACCTCCCTCCAGAAGGAAGAATGTCGTTCATGTGGGGAGTGTCCCAGGCTGACCCGAGCAAAGCCAGCTGCCTCCACCCCAGGGCCTTCACCCATCACAGGGTCTGCAGGAGTTTTTTAAGTGCTTTGCGCTAAGCACCTGATTAAACATTAGTCAAAGGTCAAGGTCATTGTCCTAGCGGCCTCCTGATAAAAATCACTCTTCCACTCTCCCTCTCGCTTCCCCGAGGGCCCTCCCGTTGCAATGTCCGTGTCTCCTCTACCGCCCGGTGTGCCCCATGCCTACTTAAGGACCGGGGACCCTGCGGACACACTGCCTGGTACCCATCCACGGGGGTCGCTGCCCACAGCCTCGGCCTGTGGGCGCACTGTCAGGAGCTGGGGCGCCCGGGGCCCCGGTGCGGAGGGCTGTGCTTTCCCGCAAAGCCCTCCCGGGCAGGAAGACGCGGAGGGTCCGTGCAGTGGGACTTCTGCCTTCAAGGCCACCTTTCCTGTAGGTTAGTGTTATTGATTACCCACACCTCAGGCCCTGACACATAATCAATAGACCCTCTGACCCAGATATGTGACTCGGCCTGTGGGGGCTTTAAAAACAAGAAGCGAACACGGCAGCTCTGGTTTACGCTTTTCATACGCGAGAATTACATTTTCCCCCCAGAGCTGCAGGGCCGTTTCTGCTCAAATCACCCCGCCACCTGAGAAGCGCTCGACCGCGGGGTTCCGTTCATTGTTCCTGCTGCGTAGCTCTGCAACGTCCCCTAAGCCATCCAGAACAAGTGACAGGCCAAACTTTAGGAGAATCAGCGTATGCCCCCAAAAGCCAGGACTCCGTATTCTCATTCTTCAGGGGGGCCACCTAACCTTCTCAGCACGGGGTGTAGGAAATGGTGACTCTGAATTGGGGACAGAAGGACAGGAAGGGGCCCAT